>JAHWFO010017766.1:0-15212 GCA_023313115.1 Rhysida immarginata | reverse complement strand
ATTATTATTATTATTATTATTATTATTATTATTATTATTATTATTATTCGTGTTAAATTTCAGTTTATTTTCTTACCTAAAAAAATAATTTTTATTTCGAAACAGTTTTCTAATTATTTATTATGTACTTTTATATTTAAGTAATTTTGTAGTGTTGTTTTAATATTTTTTATGATAAAGAAATTCTAAATATTCCTTGATTTTATGTTAATTTTTTGTTAATGTTTCATATCCAGTAATGTTTTAAACATTATATGATATAACTGATATTATAATGAATAATAGTTATTAAATAAAAATGAAAAATAAATAAAAATTAACAAAATAATTAATAAATAATAAATAAAATCAAAATAAAACTAGAAATATAAAATATAATAAAAAGCTGACGTTTCGGATAGAGAATTATCAAAGCAAAAAGGATAATTCGCAATTAAAATATTAGAGAATTATCCTGAAGTCTCAGGTTTTTTGTTTCTCGTCCTTTTCTCTTATAAATATCCGTTCATATTATTATGAACAAATAAATTCATGTAATATATATGATTCGTCTTAAATTAGCCTGAGAAGCTAAACGTTCATAAAATTCATCTTGTTTGCAAGGGTATCGTAAAATACGGATTTATTATTATTATTTAAACAACACTATAAAAATATTAAAGCAACCCTACAAAAATATTTAAATATGAAAGAACTTAGATATACTTAAATTGCATCATAATTTATTCATAAAATTAATGAAAGGCACAATATTTGGTTTCAATATTTTCATAACTGAATTTTGGATGTTAGCTTATATTTTCTAAGCACCTGTATAGTCTGCATCTGTTTTGTTTTCTGAATTAGTTATTAATTATGATTTAAAAAATGAGATATAAATAAAAACATTAGTTGAAAATAATTATACCATTACTAACAGCAGTTCACAGGACCAAAGGCATGAATATTTCACTATCGCATTTATTTATTTAAATAGTTATCATTATGTATTATACCATAGGAGAAAAGACGGGTGAGCTGGCGACACTCTTGTATTTGCGGCGGGAAAGAGCTGGCGACAAGCGACAAAGAGCGACAACTGACGTCAGCAGTGTGACTTTGACGAACCCCCCACTGCAGGCGGCAACGTAATTTTTATTTGCGGCGGGCCTAACGTTTTGCATGCGTTGTCTGCTCCTTCACATCCATCTTACAATTTTTTTTTTATTATACTCTTGAAAATTCCTTCATCTCGACGATTATATTCTTGTTCCTCAAGTTATAAATAATCAATAAAAAATATTTAACTAAAAAATAAATAAATAATCAATAAATAAATAAATAAATCAAAAATAAAATAATAATCAATAAATCAAATTATTTTATTTTTGATTTATTTATTTATTTATTGAGTATTTATTTTTCAGTTAAACATTTTTTTACTGATTATTTATTGTATTCCAGGGTTTTTGTGTTTCGCCCTTCTTTTCTACATCCTTCAGTTGTTCCTCAAGTTGTAAGAATCGTTCAGCATGCCTATCCTCTTGGTCAAGATGTTCGCTATTTTATCCTACTGCACATGCGCTAAATTCGCAAGCGTACTTCAGAGGTAATGTTGAATCGGAGACAAATGAAAGTTGAATAAGAGACTGGCAGTGACCTCCCCTCTAGTGGTGCCTTCGCGCCGCCATATCGGGATTGGCAAGAAACAGCTGATCGCCGTAGGCAATGCATGTGAATCAATCGCAAACATTTATTTTTTCTAATATCTACCTAAGATATCTCGATGAATTTATTATGGAACCACCAGAAAAACTTGCTTTATTAAACAAAAAAATAATCATCCAAATCGGCCCATCCGATAAAAAGTTATTTGGTGATAAATAAAATTATTCTTAAACATAAATTTTAAAAAAAAGTTTAAATGGAAAAGGAGGGCGAGTTATATTAAACAATCAACTAAATTATAATAAAATAAAATATACAGTTCACTAATTATAATCCAAATTATTGTTGATTAGTACGAGATGTACAAATTATAATCCCCACTTCTAATATCTAACTGGACGAAATTCTCATACATATTGGTCAAATCGTTTTTTTAAAAAAGATCCAATACTTCAGTTCACAAGTAATTATATTTTTAGTTAATTGCTTATTACAATATTTGGATTAAGAAACTGATTATTTTATTGAACTGAGAATTATTTCTTCCTTTTCGTTTTTTGTTAAAAAAACAAAACAAAAAAAAAACAAGAAAAAAACAATTTATGTACCTTTTCAAAAATATTTTAGGTTACCAGGTTTTCTTTTAATTTAAAATTTTAAAATCAATTAGTTAATATTTGATAAATTATGTTAGGTTTATTTATTGATAGCAATTAAACTTTTAAATATCCTTCCAGTTTAAATGTTCTGCCTTTACAAATATTCCATTATTATCAGATTAACAAAAATTAAAATTGCATTTTTTTTATTATCTTAAAACAATTTTGTCACGCAGCTTTTACATTTTTTTATACATGTAGTATAAACATCTGATATTTCAGTACACTTAGGTATAAACGTTTTTATTGTGATGAATACATTAAAAAAAAAATTGTCACGCAAGAAATAAGCACCAAGCTCTTACACACGTGTATAACAGCTATTTCAAAGCTAAACAAAAAAATTAGAAAACGAAACATTTGCGCTGTAGATTTCCAAAGGATGACATTCTTCGTAAAAAGTGGATACATCTTTTATTTCGGCAACAAAATTATACAGCATTTTTTATTAAACATTAAATTAATGACAAATTGATTGGCATTAACTTTACCAGGTTAAAATTGAGTGCAGGGCACAAAACATTAATTCATGTATAACTCTGATGAATATAATCATGAATCCATATCAGATGACGCGTCTCAATATTATCCAATCTCCGATATTAAAATCTTGTCAAAATATTGTGATTCGGCAGGATTCATTTCTAGGTCTGTAATTAAATCTATAATCTGCATTTAATATAAAGAAGCGTTGAAGGAGCAATATCAGAGCTACCACAGCCTTAATTCCATTGAGAAAAAAAAATAAGGAGGCCTTATCACACCATCAAAAGATGTAGTATACCTGTGCAAAATTTCAGAAAAAAATCATTAGGAGTGAATTTTATAATCTAGGAGAGCAAAGAGCAATTAAATTGAATATGCCTATCAAAATTCTAGCAAAAACATTACATTTTATAGCAAAATAGCAATATTTATTTACGGGACTAAAAAATATGAAAGTGGCTAAAGGGTGGCTATAAAAAAATTCCAGATCCACTCTTGATAGTGATTATATTTTTCATGGATCCCTTATTTTTGTCCGTCCTTGGAACTATGAAGGTTATTCCCGTATCATCCTCCGACCACGATACCGTTGTCTTGATTTGGACCCTCCAAAATCACTTTCCATCTGGCTGTTGCAGGCAGTGGCATCTCGAACGTTTCTTTGCTGGACGACCAGAATAATTTCTGGAAGTTCTGCATACTTTCATCACTTGTCTTTGTCATCGACTCCTTGTTTGTCATCATGGTAGTTTATTAAGAGTAAACTTTACAGTTTTTCTGTCGTTGGGCATTACAGCAGCTCGGAAGCGGCGTGGGCATTTATAAAAACTAACCAAGATCTTAGCCATTCTGTGCCTAAAGGAGTACGATCAGGAAATACGACAAATCAAAGCGGAGATTAATCATATTTGGATGCGTAAAGCTTTTGGAGCTGCTATACGGGCAAAGGTAAAGTGGAATAACAATATCCAGCGAATTTCATCCATTGTCTTTGCAGAAGAACGCCTAAGGAGAACAAACCGTGTATGCAGCCGAATTATCTCTAATGGTCGTGAACTGGTGCGTGACGAGATTCTACAATCTCTCTATGACTATGTACATGTAGATCTACTTTCCAATCCGATATGCCCAGTTGATGAAGCTGTGAATTGGATTTGCTCACTTCCTTCCTTTTTCAGCAGCGATGACAAGGCTTTGGGATTTATAGAAGCCTTGGAAGTGCTTTCCTTTATTTCATCGGTCCATATGGATGTAGATGGCCTTGCTTACAGTTTTTACACAAGGACCTGGTCTGTGATAGGAGAATTCATTCTCGGGATCTTTAATTCTTTTTTTCTCTGCCTCTCAGTCATTAATGACCTGTTTACTGCCGGAAGAATTAATTTGCTTCTAAGACCAAGTAGACGACTGACTTAGTCACAGGTCGGTGAATTGACTTTCTCACCATGAAGCGAATAGTGGCCCTGACCGGCGACAAGCCACTGAATGTGTAGAATTTATGAAGTGTTCGCTGACTAAGGTCAGCATTCCAGATTTCTTGCCTTCAAAAACTCCAGCAATTCATTGTCTTCAGAAGTTACCGAATACCGATTATCGTTTATATACAGCTATTGTGCAAATAGCCAACAAAATTATTCCAATTGAAAATGTCACTGTTGGTGATCAAATAGATAATCTGTTCCCAAGTGAGACATTTCATCTCCTGGTTGTTGTGCGAGGTGAGGCACCTTACATCTCCAGGTCATATATTTCCAGCGTATTCCGAGAATATCGTGAAATTATAGACATGATGATCCGGACTACCTGCAGACGGGCGACTTGCGTCTGGACGAGGATATCCTCGACTCATTATTATTGCACGGCTAGAGAGTGTTTATAAGTTATCCCAATTTCGGGAAAACCTGCTACTATTGTCTCAAAACCAACCACATGCGACATAATTGCCCCTTGCGCTCTCGTTGTAACACCTTTAACCGATTAGTAAGCAGGGCGCATTCTTGTCATTTTGCTTCTATCTTAAACGCACCAATCGAAGAGAATGTTTCATCGGGTTCTTTCCCTCCAATAACTGGAGACAGTGTGTGCCCTCCCTTGCCGTCTGCTCAACCATTTCATTACAAGGGTTGCCACCTTCAGAGAGTTTCAAAACCGGTGAACTGGAACCGGAAATTGGCAAATCGGAAGCCAATATTTTAGGATTGAATACCGGAAGTAGTCATTGTGTGATTAATAACGTCACACATTGCTTTCAAATAATGATAAACAAATACATGCAATTATATAACTTACATTTTTATTTACATTATATAAATTACATGCAGAGCCTGGTTGTACAAAACCAATGCTTTTGCGACAGCCCTCAATGCAGCAGGTAATACAATCCCTTTACAGGCAAGTGCTGCCATTCTCCTCGAAGCAGGAGTAACTCCACCAATTCCTATCTTGTCCGGGGTCAGGCAAGGATGTCCCCTCAGTGGCATTCTCTTCAACATAGCAACTGACCCATAACTCTGCACCATACAAGGAGATGCTCCTGACCACCAACTGCTGGCCCATGCAGATGACATCTGTCTGCTAGCCCCAGAGTCTGACACTTTGTAATCAAACATTGATGCCATCAGTAAGCTGGGATCCAAGATAAACTTGAGGTCCAACCCCAGGAAGTGCTCCATCCTCCACCTATCTGGATGCTCTCACCATCTTCCAGTTGGAGAATCAAGAGATCTATACCCTAGCCGACAGAGCTTCATACCAATTCCTTATATGTACGTCTGCACAATAGTTGACGTCCCATGGGTTACCAAGCACTTTCCAACTGGCAATCCTTAGAGAGATGGTGGACACGGGTCTAAAATTCCTGAATTCAAGACTAGGACTATGGCAGTGCCTTGCAAACTTTCTTATTTCCTTCTCTTCAATTTGCCTTGCGAATGAGGGTGTTCAGCAAACATGAATGGAAAAAGATCGAGACGTCCCACCGTCCAGACCTGAAAAGGACCCTCAACCTGCCCCAAGAAGCCACCAACACCTATCTCTTTGGCAGCAGCCCTCAATGCATACAGAACAACAGGCTTCTGTGACTCCTCTCCTAGCAGAGAACATGTTCATCTGGAATATCGATGGCGCCTACAAGTTCCTGATCTCCAAGGATCTTGTCCTTCTAGAACTAGCCCGTCAATCACTCTATAGGACAGTGTCCAGCAGATTACAAGAGCAAACTCCCATGTCAATAGGAGCTTTTCTAAATGGCAAACTAGACGAGGAGTCTCAGGGTACTTCCAACACCTACGGACGCCTGCAAATCTCCAAGTTGCCTCGCATTTTTAATGAAGAACTACCCTTTCTATATGGATGTGACGTCACCATCAGGCTAGAGCAGAGACGTTTCATCCGCAGAGCAATACAGAACGCGCTGGCCAAAAGGCACGCCTCTGCTCTGATTTCATTACCCAACCAAGGGAAAGTAATGGAGTGCGTGGCAACATCACCAGCTAGTTCACACTTCCTTCTCTCAAGCTTCGCAACCAAGTTCGCCGACTGGAGGTTCATCCATAGGGTCCGGTTGAACTTGGTACCTCTCAGCGCAGCCAAGCATACCGTCAGCAATCAAAACAGAGCATGTAGACAATGTGAATATTCAAATGAAACACTTCCCCACGTCTTCTGTCATTCCATGTGGTATGCAGTTCGGATATAATACCATAGTCGAGAGGATAGCTAAGGCAGTAAAACGCTAAATATACCATCATTAGCAGCAACTGGATCCTGGGCTTTTTCAGCTGTTTTGTGGAGAGAAGTGTTTCTTGATTGACGTGAACTGCCTCTTCGAGAATCGACTCGAAGCTTTCGAGGCAGCACGACAAGGCAAAACAACAAAATATGCTCCCCTTGCAGAGACACTTAAATCAAAGTATAAAGACACCAAAATTGTGCCATTTACGATTGGGGCCTTGGGCTCATAGGATAAGGAGAATGATGTTTTTTTAAAGAACATTTGCTTTTACAACTATGCAATGGCCGAGGGACATTTACATTCCATGCTGATATACCTTATAATTACCAAATAGAAATTTTTATTTGTTCATTCCACATTTAAGAAATTCCTATGTAAACATTTTTTCTGACGAATAAAATCTGTTCTTATGAGCTTAATATTTTTGTCTCTTTTTATTTTATTTGGAGCCTCTGTTGCATCATCTAAATTATCAACGTTTCACGTCTGGTTCTTCACTTCAGTGATGTCCATTCACCTTCGATATCTAGCTTATGCGGATGACATTTGTTTGTTCACATCTGACCCTCTCAGTTTAGAAAAAAATAAAAATTCCTTTGAGTTACTTCTGCTACAGGCTCCATTCTCAATTTCGGGAAATCTAAAGGGATAGTAGGGGAAGCTGGTCCACCTCTTCTCTTGCATCTTTCCCTTTGGTGTGGTCAGATTCAGTTAAAGTTTTGGGCCACCTATTTTCATTCGACTCTCTTTAGTGAATCGATTGTTTCACTTCCTGTAAGGCGAGGCGTGATAAATGGTTTCCTTTTTCACTTTCAGTGCTGGCCCGCTCAGTCTATTTGTGCACGCATTTGGTACCATTCATCGTTTTTTGTTGTTTGTTTTCCCACCCAGCATGTCATCAATTAGTGAGTTTGAAGAAAGCTATTACCAATATTAAAAAGTAGCCTGTTTTGAAACACTTTTGTATCTACCCTATTACAGAGCGGGTATAGGCATTCCCTCCTCTAGAATAAGGTGACCAGAATACTTCTTATGCAGTCGGGGACACTCTTAGAAGGTGAATCAGAAGTCACGCGACATAGGGAGCTGCTGACGTCACGCCGCTGCTAGCACTTTAAATAAAATTACAATAAATGCACTTAAACATCAATAAATATAACGCTATGTTCATTACTGAAAAGCGTAGAAAACCTCCGAAGCCTCTCTTCTTTTCCGATAAAGAGCTCGAATGGGTGAAAATTTATGAATACCTCGGAGTGATGATTGATACCAATCTAAATTGGGGCGACCGTAACTCCTATGCTGTTAAAAAAGGCTTGGACTTTGATCTTGAACGCTAAGTTTAGTTGCTCTTCTAGGGGTAACATCACACTTCAAGTAACTTGTGCTATGTGAAATGGTAAAACGAACCATTCTGCTCTATTGTATGCCTGCTTGGGCTACATTGTGCAAGTCCATCTATAGATTTTGACCTTAATTGTTTGAGACATCCTATATAGTCTCAGTATCTGTTAGATCAATTTGTAATTTGTCGCATACTTTTAAATTTCCCCAAAAACCCAACTAAGTCAGTATATTTTTTTATAAAATTACTAAAAACTAAAATTCATAATAAAAAATTCTTCGAAATCAGCAATTTATAAACTATTTTATATTTATGTTGAAAATAACAAAATCCGGTCCTGATGTTTTTTTTTATACGAAGCCTAGTAGAGGCACAGTTCTTAGCCATATAGCCGCGAACCATAGAGCCAGACTTCTTAGCCACACAGGACTACTTCATAGTCCAGTGCTGGAATAACTATTAAGAAAAAGAAATACGTGCTTAGAGCATTTGAGGAATGGGCACCAATTTATTATTGCTTATGTTTTGAATAACATATACGAGGGTTATTCGTAAAGTGAGATGCGTTTGGCAATAAAAACAAAACTGCTTTATATATTTTCAAAATTTTTTATCTTACCAGATTCTATGTACCTTTAACTATTTTTCCACGTAGTTATTTCGTAGCTTTCGTAGCGAATTGGGCTACTATTGAGCTACTTTTTTTCGTTGTTTCGGCTTCAGATGGCATCACCTACCTGTCACCCTAAAGCTCTAGATTAGCTCTTAATCTAGAGCTTTAGGTCACCCTGACTGCAACAGCCACGTCCTCAACAACTTCGTCTGCTATGTTGCGCCGTCCTCTTCCTGGTGCGACAGCCAAATTGCCAGTCGATTCAAATTTCTTTATCATTTTTCGGAACTGAAGCGTTCCCCCACCCCCGCAATAAATGCTAAAATCACCCCGCGATAGGTTTTGAGGTGAAAGGACGCTAAGGTTCGAGACCCAAAATTGAAATGAGGTACAGCCTGACACTGTGATCTTCGGTTAAGGTACATTTATTTGTCAATACTTTCAGTACAGTATCTCATTTACATTAGATTCTTATTTCTTTAACTACGGAATTGACCTTAAGAATTGTCATTCTTATCTACTGACTAAATACATTTCATTCATACCCAATATAAATATTCATTACAGTTCTACTGTGTGCTGCTTGCACGGGGAGTTAAAAACCGGCACAACTACCCTCTATTATTGGTAGAGCCTGCATGAGGGGATTAGTGCCCTCTGGTGTCTCGACAGTGAGCATTAGAATATTGGCTCAGCTGAGATCACATATGCATTCACCCTATACCCCCGTATCAAGTATTCCTAACAAGAACTTAACGCCAACACGCGCTGGTTGCCTCCTTTAAATGGCAGAACTAAGGGGGGAGGAACTGTAACCCCTCGTGGTGGGTAAGTGTGAATACTGATACGTCGGCAAAACTGGGCCTTGAGGCTCTACAATACTCATACGTGTCTTGATCACGACTGTGAGAATGTACTTAAAGAAGCACTCAGTATTTTTTTTTTTTGCTCCACTGTAGACCAGAATCCCAGACAAATGCTAGGCTTCTATTAATACAGGTAGTGTGCTTAACCGATCTACTACAGACTACATTACATAAAATTATAGTTGACCGCGAACGGTGTCTCAATCCCCTTTTACAGTGAGTCTTGGCAAACAATCAGTTCGACGGAGTGGCGTTCGCTTCCCACGCATTAGATCGCGACGTCGACGCTAGTTAAAACTTCAGTCAATGCCATAGGCGGGAGGTCCAATGCCACCGCTGTTGATTTTTTTTTAACTTCAAATCAGTTCGAATCGACCGCCATCGTATATGAAAGTAAAGCAAAGTCAACTCACCAACTCCATCGCTGTAACGAACATGTTTACTATTCCTTGAATTCTTGCATACCACCCCGTTTCAGCTTTTTAAAATTCTGGGTTCCAAAATGAGAAAGGCTTCCGCATCACTATTCCATTTGAAACTTCTTATCTCTGGAGATTAGTGGCCCCGATAGTCTTGTTCGAATCGCTCAAAAACATCGTAAAAAAATGACGACATCGTTTATAAAAACAAAATTATTACAAACAAATTAATAAATCGACACATCTTACATACAGTTCGTGTCCTGCATCTCATGGCTTAAGACAATTTTTTAACCATTTCAACTGTAAAAAACGGGCTGCATACGAAATACATCTCTACCCTTCAAGGAATATTATTCAAAAAAAAAAAAGAATCTCTATAACAAACAAAAACAACAAGCCAGTGACGTATTACAATTTCCTAGAAGTCGACCGCAACAATACTCTGCTGGAGGCTGAGAGATCATCTCAGAAACGCAGCTAACAATTGCCCCTCCAACAGGTTTGGTTGGTTTGGTTTGTTTGGTATTAACGTCCTTTTCAACTGCTATGGTCATTTCAGGACGGCGTTATAAGGGCCGCAAATTTTGCCTCGCAAGGGTTCTTTAACGTGCAGCCGGCAAACGACTACACGGGATCTCAGGATTTCCGAAGGAAGTGCGTGATCTCAGGATTTCCCCCTGAAAAATTCTCGTCGTCCTCGGCCAGGATCGAACCCGCGTACTCGGGCATCAGAGGCGATCACGCAAACCACTGAGCCACCGAGGCCAATCCCTCCAACAGAGCATTGACTACGATCGCCAACAAAGAACCACACAACAATTAAGATTCACAACACTGTTTCATACGCATTTACACTTCAACCATAAAATACACGACAAACACCTATAAATTAGCTCAAAACACGCATACAAACAAAACAAAAAACAAAAAACGAATAATTCAGAACACTACCGAAGTTCTCTCTAAAATTGCTAACATAACTACTTCCTCCACCCCTTCATCGGACACACGTGACTTCCATTTAACCGGAACGTCACAGAACCCAGTATCTGACATGGGCTCGCAATCCAGCTGGGCTGCTGCTATCCTTCTGGTAAAACAACTTTACTAACAGTGCGCGTTCTTTCTTGCTTAAAACCATGACCTTTCCTGAGAGCTTTACACTAAACATAATGCAATGAATGGATCAATCCATTCCTTCTGGGTATGTTGACTTTCTAATTTCCATAAACTTTCTGCTGATAAGGCTGATATTGAGAACGAACATATGTAGCTGTAATCCAACTAAAACCTTGCCTGCTTGTTTAAAACAATAAAACTATTTTTAAAATCTCCATTTGTCATTCCACTGCGCCACATTTTCACCCAGTGGTGAATATTTGCACTAATTTTTTTTTCTTTTCGGAATTCTCTCCCCCTATGGTCTGAATAGCCTACATTTCAATTTGCATCACAATCGGTTCATTAGATTGGGCTCTAGAGGGCTCTGAGTAGGCGAAATTATTTTATAACCATCTTGTACTATAAACCGTATATGAGATAAACATAACTGGTCAGTCATTAACAGTCCTTTTCAGTGAGAAAGATCTTTCACACGGGTTCGACTAGTAATTGTATAAAAATAATCTTTATAATAAATAATCATAGTATATGTACTTTTGAATACGGCCATTTCCCTAGCAAACTCTTTATCAAGTAATCTCCGACCTGTAGGTGGCAGTATGGTCTTTTTTGATCGGGATTTTCTTATTAAATCATGTAATAATCTTTGGATGAAAGCTTTCAATATTGCTGTTACGGAAAAAAATTATAGATAACATCTATTAAATTGTATATACATTTTTTGAAACACTCTGTATATTGGTATAGACGATTGACGTAAAAAAAAATGAGTTTAAAGATTTCCTTTCAATGTTTGCTCAGCTTCGCCATGTATTGCAATGCAACCACTCAATCAGGCATTCGGGCTTATTAAATAACTGGACGCTCATTTTGCAAAATATCTGCTGCATTTTGTTTGAGAACTTTTTTTTCCGACCTCAAATTCAAATAAAGCTACTTTCATATAAAGATCGATCTCCATAGAGAAACCACACTCGGATGTGTTATCATTTATTTTAAATTGATGCTCAGAACAGTGTTTTTAGGAGTGCAATAGGAGGGGGTTTCTATCTGCCAATGAAACACGATTTTTTGGGATGATTTCAATTTTGATATTTTTTTACTTTAAAATCAAATCTCTTTTAGCTTTATTCTATTATTTATAGGTTAAGAATGTCTTTTAATTTAAGATGCCTTATAATGTATCTCTACTACTGCATTCAATGATTTAAAAATGTTTGGACGAAAATTTTCTTAAAAGTTATTTTTGGAGTGGAAAGTCTTTTGAGAATCATTGCTTGATTTTATTATTGGTGAAAGTCTTTTGAGAATCATCTTCAGGTCTATTTATGTTTAAGTATCGCGATTTATTTCTATTTACAACCATTATTTAGAGAAAAGTATAGAAAGATGTTTATTTGTCATTTGCCTTATCAACTCTATGAAGTTTATTTTATTCATTCAACAGAAATTGGCGATTCCAGATAATGCATGAGAAATATGAAATAGAGAATCCGGGAGTGTTTTATTTTTCCCGGAAATCTACTGTTATTCTATAATCTCAAATTTAATTTTAAAATATTTTTTTACTTAGATTCAGCGGTCACCGAACCTACCACGACAATCGATCCCAGAATAAACTCTTCTGTGACCACGCCAACCACCACTGCAACCCCATCCTCCGTTACAACCCCAACCACCGTTACACCCCGACCCGCCGTTACAACCCCAACCACCGTTACAACCCCGCCCACTGCAGCAACCCGACCCACCACCACCATTAGCACCGCCAACCCGCGCTGCTCGAACGTACCGTCTTCTTTCCCGTCCAACAACTGTCTCGGTTGCACAAGCTCCTCATCCTGTGCCTCAGGAGGCGTTTGCTGTCCAGTGCCTCGGTTGGGTAAAAACTGCTGCATTTATTCCGGACGCTAAACAAAGGAATGTGGAAGAGGAATGAATAAAGAAACTTAAGAAACCACCACAGAAATAGCAGCTATCGCATTTCCCCCCCTCAATAAATGAACTGTAAACACTTAAAACTATGTTTTTGTCCGTACATGTTAAGCATTTTTGTTAAGAATAAATTAAAATGTTATTGAATTTGTCCTGTAGCTATCTTTCCTTTAAATCTGTGTCACACAAACTATAGAATGCATACAAAAGTCAAGGATTATACACGTGAGTTTAAACAAGATCATAAATGAGCCTTCATCCATAAGATTTTTTTACAGGGGATCTATAAGAGAGACATCTCATCTTTATTGTGAATAATTTCACATTGAATCTTCCTGTAAGAAAGTTCCAACTAAGATTCGTATGAGATACTTTTGGCCTAGAATGGCCAGGGACTTTTTTAGGTATTGTAGCGGACACCGCGGGGACTGGTGTCTCGGTACAAGAAGGGGAGGGGGCAATATCGACAGCTCCCCGGTCGTTACTCAGTTTACAAAAAAAAAAAACACGAACAAGGAAGCAAAGAACAACGAAAGGAATAACCTATGGACAAGTGATTCCTAATATGAATATGTAATTATAAATTATACCCCAATTTATACTTATTAAATTTTCATTTAATTTATTTATACACATAAAACGCAATGTCTGTATGTAATCTATGTAAGTTTATCTGGTTTTAAAATGAAACTTGGAAGTAAGTTATAAAGTTGAAATTTGAAATTTAACACAGAGCTCTGTAATACAGGGCGACTTTAAAGTCGCGCACGTGAAGACCTGAACGTGACGACAGTATAAATTTCCTGGACTTGTCTATACACAAGAATTTAGTGACTAAAGAACTGGAATTCTCCATCTACAGAAAACTTACCGCCAGCTGCAACATAATCAACTATAATTCCAACCATCCTCCACAACACGAGTCTGCTGCCCTGAGATACATGTTCCATCGAGCCTTCACATACCAGGTTACAAAAAACGTTAGAAATAGCGAGATACGACTCACTTACGATGTGGCTAGGACTAACACATTCCCGGACAATATCACCAAATCTATATTCCGTAAAACGAAACGCAGCATAAGACTAGGACACAATAGAATGGACCCCAATAGCAAACCTCCAAAATACACCACCTTTACCTATATCGGACCCGAAATCACTAGGATTACTAACATCTTCAGAGACCGAGGTTTGAAGATTGCTTATAAGACCAACAACAAGTGCAAATATCCTCAATCCTAGGAAAATAACCACCCAACTTGAAATATATTCGGCTTGCGGCCCAACATGTGGATGCTACTATTTAGGATCCACTAAGAGGACCTTCCGAGAACGATTTAAAGAACACAGGAGATCCTGGGTCAGTGGTGACCGTAAATCTGCATTTGCGGACCATATCCTAACCAAAAAACACAGCTTCGGGCCCATGCAGGAGATTATATCCATTAAGGACCCCATGAAGATCCTGACCTATGAAGCCATGATCATAAGAATGCATATACAACAAGACAAGGAGAAGGTCCTGAATAATCAGGTCAATTTTGAGAAAAACCTCCTATACCCTCCGCCCCTCGTCAACAACATCCTATACTCTCCGCCCAGAATACGAGCTAATCGGAGCACGGGATTTAATCGATAATTCTTAAACATCTGCACTATTCTTTTTCGGATTGTATAATATTGTTTAAATTTTTCTTATTTGATTTGTATAGTTTTTCATATACTTCAGCTTATTACTTTTCTTCTTCATTCCGGTTTATATAATATTATATTATTTTCCATTTTCGATTTGTATAATACCGTTTTTTTATCTCTTTTTTATCACTGTATATTAACCAATCATTGTAAGCCCACCAATCAGGCTGGAGCGTCTTCTAGCTGATTAGTTGGCACCACCCATATAACCAGGCGCTGTAGCCTTTGCCAACTTGTAATCGTTCATAGTCCCTGATGATGAGATTCCCTCGAAACGCGTCGAACGCATAATAAACATTACCATATTGCTATTTCCAGACCGTTTTCATTTATTTATTATTCAGAGATATAGACCAGAATGCAACCTTTGGATCAAAGTTTAGCTGCTCGTAAAAGTACCAGTTTGAGAATTTAAATGAAAATAAAGTATTATAGAGATTAGTTGAAGTGTTAGCTTTTATTTTTAACAGACAAACTTTAGGAGTTACAATAAATGTTGGAAATGACGTCCTCTTTCGCGAATACAAGAGCGTGTTCGTCTTACCAGATTTCGTCTTACCCGATGTCATATACAGGGTGTCCATAAATAATCGTTACAACCTTAGACTTTAATAACTGTAACACTCTACAAGATAACAAGAAACAGTTTTCAGCATGTGACAAGCAAACTCAAAGTTTTTGTTTTTG
>JAHWFO010017761.1:0-11365 GCA_023313115.1 Rhysida immarginata | reverse complement strand
ATATCGGAGGTGTAGCGTGAAAAAATGTTTCAAAGAACCTTTTTCCGATTATCTGTCCAGAACGTCAAGATATTTGCAGAATTCATTTACCCAGCCACAGGAACTAAAGGCCCCAGCGCGAACCACAAACAACACCATCTCACATTATGTCTCCGCCAACGAACTTGAAAATTAGCACAATGCAGTCGGAAATGAAGCCTTCGCTAGCCATTTGCCAAATCCAAACGTGTCCATCGTGAAGCGAGGTTCATCACCTCAAAGCACGTGCTTTCATTGTTCCACAGTCCAAAAGCTTTACATCAATGCAAACGTCGCTTATCATTTGGCTTGTAAGCAGCCGCAAGTCCGTGGAAAACCCTGTTTTTTAGCTGTGTGCGAACAGTCCTGCTGCTAGCGACGACGCCCGACGCATTTTGAAACTCATGAGTGATCTATCACCTGGGTTCGATGGCAACGATTTCTTAAGTTTCTTCGGCCTACCGCTTCCACTTCCTCGACGGGTTTCCAATTTCGGCACCTACAGGTGAAGAGAATATTTCACGATCATATTTTGCACAACGATACATCCGATGATCATGCCATGTTTGAAGTCACTGAGCTCTGCCAAACACCTCCTAGAAAGAAAGCCTGTGCACTGAAAATCCATTAAGTCATAAGAAGTCATAATTTAGAGCTTATTATTGGTAGAAACACGATTAACAATACATTTTTATGATGATGTATCAATGTATGAATTTTCAGTGCACAGTCTTTCTTTATAGGAGGTAATGGCTCTGCTGACTTACTCATTTTTTTAACGCACGTATATAAGCTCCCAATCTCCACCAGCGTTTTTATATCCTTCGATGGCGTACCAGAGCGCGTGAACAGCTAGATCTGCTTCTTCGGAGAGGTATCCGGATAAATTCGGTAATTTAGTATATTAGTGAATTATACGTAGTTTACGCGGAATAACAACTACCACCCGATTAACCCTGATTGCACTGCTTTCAGGCTGACCATCTTTCAGAGAAATAAGTTCTGTGGTCTTTCGTTAAAGCCTTCTCAACTACCGAAGTCGGTGGCTGTGCAGACACTTGGGTGGACGTACCGATTACACTGAAGGTATTCAGCCTCCTTTATGAGCAACGATCCCCTGGGCGGGTCTACAGTCGACGAGGCATTTTTAGTCTGACCCCTCAGTATAAAGCCTACCTCATGTAGTATGCCTACTCAGCATCACTGAGATACCCAAGCCCCTCCACCACGTCATATTTAGGTCCCAGAGCATATCCCAGAGATTCTTAAATCGAGAAAGGTCCGGAGATGGTTCTGGCAAAGGATTCACTTGGGCACTGTGCAAGTCTTAGCTTGCTGATGTTTGTTGTGCGTGGCCCTGCGCGAGCTTTATTAATAATGGCTCTTGATGTGCACTTAAGCTAGGATTATGCAACGGCCTATATCACCTTATCAAACACTGTGCTGTCATAGTGCCCTAATGCTTACTAGAGGGATTTTCTGATAAAACCTTAAACTATGATTCGACGTTGATGTGCTGTGTGGCGTTTAAAAAGGGAGAAGGATGAACGGATTGCTAAGAGGCCTCCAGACTCGCACTCTGTTATCTTCATTGCTGAGAATGAAATGAGAATCCGGATTGCTATTCATAACCCCAAATAACTCTAATGCGTTAACACTGCCAGTATGCACGACAAAGGTAAAGGTTTGGTGCTAGCGGCAGTGTCTGTATAGGCCACTGGATCGGCCAATCTACGACAAGTGTCTCGTCAGTATTGAAAGATCATTGTAAGTCAGCAGAGCTCAGTGACTTCAAACATGGCATGGTCATCGGATGTATCGTTGTGCAAAATCGGATCGTAAAATATTCTCTTCACCTCTAGTCTCTGCAAAATGTTGCCAACTGTGGGACCGCACATCTAGTGGCGTTCGTATGAGTGCTCCAATCAGTCTTCTACGACGATTTATATTTCGTTCTTCAGACCACGGCATCTACATAGGGTATATCTACATATTTGTAACAGTAGTTGGGAATTACTGAATTACATACGACGGCTTCACCATTGGCCATACCACAGGAGGTGCTCAAAGTGTCTGCCAAGAGCAGCAATGGATGCGTGGCAACGCCTCAACATGCACGGGCAAAGCCGCTCGAAGATACGGAATAGATGCACAGGCATTATTGATGCGCTCTTCCACATCGTTGATGTCATTAACCGGAATAGCGTACACCATACTTTTCATTTATCTCCACAGATAAAACTCCAGGAGACCGGGTAAACCAATGCACTGGACCTCATGCCCGATCCACCGTCGGGGGAAGGTTTCATCCTAAAACCAACGTGCCTGCTGCACGTTTGGTGCCATTCTGGCCGACTGCGAAGGTCCAGTGGTCCCTGGATGCCCATTATTCATGAACCATATACGCATTTAACTCCGTAACAACGCTTTGTAGGATAGATTCTTATGGACATTCTTTTTATTTTGATCCCAGGACGTTTCTTAAAAATGTATACAAATATACCTGATACAGGGTGTTGTATAATTCGATGACCAACTTTGGAGGGGTGGTAGTATCGGTGATTCTAAGCAAAGAACTTCTTATGAATATGGGTCCGAATTTGATCGCTAACTAAGATATGAACAGAAATAAAAATGCCGCCACCAAAATCAACATGTTAATAATCAAATTCTGCAACGCTTAGGATAATGAATTTTGGAGGAATAATAGGGTACATAAAACTGTATATATCGTTAAAATTTGATCGAATTCCAGCGAGTAGTTTCCGAGTTACGCAGTCAACATCTTAATACATGCTGATTAGTACTCGCATGTGAGCACTGTTACGATCAAAAAAACCGATTGAAACGACTGGAAAGAAATTATTAAATCAAAATTAGTTTTTCCACTAATATCACAACTGGAAAGTTTTAATGCATGACATAATTTTAATATATAGAGCGGCGAGTCAAAAATCTCTTATCCCCCTTACAACTTCAAAACGAGTGGAGATGCAACAAATCTTTTGCAGGCAACACATACGAAGTTACATGTAGGTAAGGGCTAAACAATGGTAGTGTCAAATTTGACCTTTGACCTCAAATTTCGCACTTTGCAGTTTGTAACTTTGTAATCGTTACAGGTAGAAAAAAATTTCAGTTGCACAGCTATAGAGCTCAAAACGCTGATTTTAACAAAAAAACAAATAAATAAACAGTCTAAAAGCTGCATGGTCAGGATTGCTGTAAATATCAAGAAAGAAAAAGGTCCAGGAATAGCAAAAAGATAGAGTTTTAATGAAGCCAACGCGTTACGATGTAACTTCATCATCGGGGCATAAGGACATCTACAAAGTGACAAAAATGATAACAGGAAACAAAAAATAAATACAAAGGAAATAAATCAAACTTGATTGGCTGCGTACTGGTTCTTTCTGATACATTGATCTAGAATGTTGTTGACAGTGTCCAGGATGGGTTTTTTTGTCACTTGCTGTTATATTGCTTCCTCGTTCGCCAATCAGACGATTCACTATACTGATTTGCGAACATAGATTCACTAAACATTCGGTGGGCTTCAGCTTGCTCACTTTTTAGATGTCCTTACGCCCCGATGATGAAATTACTTCGAAACGCGTTGGCTACATTAAAATTCTACCGTTTTGCTATTACTGAACCTTTTTCTTTCTTCAAAAAAAAGATTAAAAATAGACACACTACATCCGGCTCGTCGGCCGAGAGCGTTAAGGCGCCTTTGACCTCGAATTTTGCACCTTGCAATTTGTAACTTTGAAATCGTTACAGGTAGAGAAAATTTAGCAGTTGTACAGTTATAGAGCTTAAAACGCTGATTTTAACAAAGAGATTTTTTTTTTATCTGTAACGGTTACAAATTGCAAGGTGCAAAATTCGAGGTCAAAGGTCAAATTTGACACTACCATTGTTTAGCCCCTAATAACTTCTTGTATGTTGCCTGCAATAGATTTTTGTATCTCCAGTCGTTTTGAAATTGTATGGGGGTAACAGACTTTTGACTCTCCCTGTATGTAAGCAAAAAAACCTGAAAAAGATTGCGTTTATAGCTTTTGCATTTTCACTCCATAGCTCCATCTGGATGCTTTCAGTATTATACAGGAACATCCGGGAATTTTCGCAGTTTCAATTACGATGCGACCTATAAGGCTGGATACCAGAAAGAACTGAATTACGGAATATGTGTTCGTCGCGAATCAGGATTTTGTGGAATACGCTACACAACAGTGGGAAATTTCCAAGTTGGTGTCACAGACGATCAAGTGGGAACGTTCAGTGCTCATCATCCTAGACCACCAACACTTCAACCATATAAGGTAAAAAAGGAATTATATATTTTTAATATTTAAGAAAGTGTATGCAATTGCACTAGAGTAAAAATTAAAATGTATGCGTCATATTAAATTACTCTTAGTAAAAAAAAAAGATTTAAAGAAGAAATGTTGAGACATTAAATTAGTAAGCAGATGTTTTACGTTTGTTTAGCTAACTTGTGAAAAATAGCTTTCAAAGCTGAAACCGATATTTTTGCTCTCCGGTGTATTTGAAATAACCCAATGTTTTTTATTTTATTTTCTAAACTATTATACAAGATCAAAAAAGTGAACTAAAATGACAAAAAACCCCTATCAACAATAAAAAATTTTAACTTTAGTTTCAGGTTTAAAAATACATATTAAATAACTTAGTACTATACAATCATACACCCAGTTCATTCTTTTCTACATGAAAATTATGGAGAAAAGGGGAAAATATACAATTGGACTATCAGTTTTCAAGATATTGCGCCAAGCGTAACCCAAAATGTCAAAAAATTAAATTTTGAGAAAATGAAGTTTAAAGATAAATGTTCCATATTTATTAAAGCATTTTTGCTTCGTATTTCAAAATTGGCTTATAATTAAATTATGTACCGCCTGTCTAAGAAAAGGGTGTGCGCTGTAACTTTAAAAATGTTTATTGTCGACAAATGAGAATACAAACTTCAGATAGAACTATATACAGGGTGTTTCTGAATAGCCTGTACAAAACTTTTAGGATATGTTCATGGACCAAATCAAACAGAAACTTTTATATGAACTTGGAATCGAAAACGCTTATTTCTAGAGATATAATGATTTAAAGATGTCTTGCAATAGACAAAATTAACGTTAAAGCGTGCAGGAGTTGCAAGCTGTGCGATTTACTTCTACGGTATAACAAGACAATACACTAAATAGATAAAACAAAAAGCCAGAAACTGTGGATACACTAGCACTAAATACATAAAAATGAAAGCACTTTCCCACAAAAAGTGTTTTCATTTTCATTTGTGATAAAAGTTTTCCATAAATCCTTATGTGTTTAGTAGACAATATATTTTTTGTCAAAGGAAAATGCTATGACAAACACAAAACAAGGTAAATGCTATAGCAAAGGATCAAAATGGCCTCCGGTTCTTTTAATTATGTTAACTCTTCAACTACTACAGGAACATGTCCTTAAGGTTTGTACAGACCAGTTTGTTCAGAAACACTTTGTAAGTACAGTGGCGCTTGGATATAAATTAGTGATCCAATCGCCGTCGTTGTTAATAATGGCTTGACATCTCCAGAGCATGCTTTGCACTAAGCTGACAGCAAACTCTAGGAGTAAAGACTTCCAAATCAGTCGAATTTGTCGAGTCAGATGGTTCAAACTCCAGCTTATGCTTCATGTAAGCCCATACATTTTCTATGGATTTGGCCTCAGGGACTGCAATAGCCAGTTTAACGGTGCAGTGTCATGTTGTGCTGCGCAGCCTACTACGATGTTTCGGGCCACTGTGCTCTTGAAGAACCTGGTTTGTATTTGTCCTTCCGTACAAGATACAAACGATGGTAACAGACTCTCTTTTGTTGATGTGGGCCAGTCTTTGAGCGTTCAGGTTTCCAGAGAAGATGCGCAAATTCCGAAATCCATTTTTTGATAAACAACCCCAGACATAGCCCTTTACAGGGTGCTTAACATTGCAAAGTTCTGTTTTTGGAGAAAGACCATGTTCGACGTGGGGAATCACGTGACGATAACGACGTTCCTGTACCCATTGGGGATGTTTCTTTACCGTACTCCGCCATTTTCAACGATTTCTTATACAACTTAGTACCTTTACGTTTAGTTTTCCCTGTCCTTCTCGCAAGGTTATTTGTGGATTCTTCATGAAGATCTATGTTGTATTTGTTTATTGGTCTATTTTTGTTACGCCTCGTTTCGGTAAGGTCACGCCTTTGTGGTCTTCAAAACCGCTTCACCCACTTCCTTTAAAGGCCGTTGATTTTTTCCATATAGCGTGTAGCGGCTTCTTGCGACATTTTCGTACTTTTCGCATGCGAACACAAGAAAACTGCTTAGAATCGTTTTGCATATTTCGCACTGATTACTTGTTCGAAAGATCTTTGCATTCTCGTTCAGCGCGCGGTACAGTATTTGATAAATATTGTTGCCAAGAAAGTTATAATGCACACTTTTCTTAGATAGACGGTAACTTTATAAATGTATTCTTCTTTACTATTTTCTACATTTAATAACTTGGATTGACTTTTTGTTACTTTATCATGATAACATGGAATTCACATTAAATAGGAACTAAACCTGTTTGCTGTTGTTTCTATCACTACTTCAGCTTTAGAGCACGTTTCCCAGCACAAGAGCGTGAACTATTCGCTAACATTGGTCTCGTTGACCAGTGCGTTAAGGGACAGACAGTGCTACCTCCAATTATATACGGTACAACGCCGATTATCCGAACTAATTGTGACTGGGAAAATCTATTTTTTTCGGATTATCGAACTCTCGACAAAAAAGGTTGCGTTAATTAAGTTAGTGAGAGAATATACGTATATTCGTTCCTGCCCTGTAGGATCTTTATTGTACAATTTGTTGTATACAGTAATCACTAATTTTTCGTTGTTTTAAGTTTGAAGTCCTTTTCTTTGCTGCTAAGTCCCTTATCCTTTTTAGAAGTAGAAGTTGTGTTGGAAAACACTCGTTCTTTTGTTCACATCAGGCCATGGCAGTTTCGAATGCAGTAAATGCCTGAGAATGTGTGGGGCCTTTCTTTACCTGTTCATTGCATGCTTCATCTAATGCACCTTCAACAGTGGCATCTGCTTTAAAGGAGTCTACAATTTCGTCTTCAGTTAAAATCTGAAATCCTGGGTCGCCAACGTTAACATCCAGTCATTCACGCACATCATCTTCATCACATTCTTTAAATCCAGGAAGGTCGTCAATAAAGTTCAAGACATCCTGTAATGTGTGTGACTGTTCTTTTTCCGGGTCTGTTCATCTTGTTGGAACTCTTCAGATACGGGCCAGAGCTTCTTCCATGCATTGATCACGTTCTGCTCGGTCAGTGAGTGCACTGCATCAGCTTTCAGACCTTTTTACACAAGAGAATGGTGTCCCACAAGAAAGTGTACCAAGTCCTTTCCTGTTCCTCATTGCTATCAACGAGGCTTGTTTACACCTTCCCTCCACTGTGAATTATTCCTTATACGTGGACGATATTGCATTTATTGTCGAGGGTCCTCAATGTGCTCTATTGAATGGCAACTACAATTAGCCATTAATAAACTTGTTTTGTGAAGTAACGATGTTGGCTTTAAATTCTCATCTCAGGAAACAAGGGCCGTTCACTTTTGTTTCTTGAGAGGTCTCCATCCTGACCCGGACCTTACTTTTTATGAAAACCCTATTTCAGTGGTGGACTCCCATAAATTCCTGGGTTTGACTTTCGATAAAAGAATATCATGGCTCCCACATCTTCGCAATTTAAAATCGAGACGTTTACAAGCTATGAATGTGTTGCGTTCTATTTCCGCTACTAAATGGGGCGCTGACAGGAATATGCTCTTATTTCTATACGGCTCCATAGTTAGGTCCAAATTAGACTATGGAAGCATTGTTTACGCATCAGCCTCTAAGAGTGCGTTGAACATGTTGGATCCCGTCCACAAGCTTGGCATAAGAATTGCCACAGGAGCCTTTCGTACAAGTCCGGTAGAGAGCCTTTACGTCGATGCCTTTGAACCACCGGTATGGTTTAGAAGAGCCAAACTCCTTAAGTATGCTCTCCGTGTTCACGGCGATAGTATGCACCCAGCTTTTACATGTCTCCTGGATAAACTTGGCACCTCCCCTTGTCCTTCGGCTAGAAGTATCAACAACTTGTTCCTAAATCTATTGGAGAGTATGAGCCTTTCATTTCCAGCCATGCATACCCGAAAAATCAGAGAGGTTCCTCAGTGGACTATTCCTCAACCAGTTAATTATAGATTGTTCGCTGGAAAGAAAGCGAATTTTATGCAAGCAGAAATCAAGGTGCTTTTTAATGATTTTTTAGAATCTATCCCAGGTGGTATGCATATTTACACAGACTGGTCCAGATCAGAAGAGGGAGTTGGCTGTGAGTTCTTTATAAACCACTCAGTTTTTTCCTATTGTTTGCCAAATGGGTTCTCCATTTCTCAGCGGAATTGGTAGCCATTACCAGAGCGCTGAAGTATTCGTTTCATTATCCGGATGTTAATGTTTTGGATATTCCCCAGGAGGGTCTGTTACAGCAGTACGGTATCGCAGGGGGAGATTCTTCTGGATCACGTTCATCTATTCCGTGGAGCAGTTGGTCCAGACTTTGTGTTCATGGACGACAATGCCCGTCCACACAGGACGAACATGGTATGGGATGTTTTTGAGAGTGAGGATATCAAGCCAGGGGCCCGCATGCTCCCCGGACCTCAATCCCATAGAACATGCCTGGGACGCTCTTGGTGGACGAGTGGCACAAAGGAATCCCCCTCGCAGAACGCTGTAAGAACCGACAACTGCCTTACCGAAAGAATGGGATAAGATCCCGACTGCTCTTCTCAACTGTCTGTGGGAAGCATGCCAAACAGATGCAAAACATGCCTTCCGGTTCGAGGAGGCAATACTCACTACTATGGGTCTCACATTTCAAACTGGTGATAAACAAGCAACATTTTTGTTTAGTCACTCATTGATGCTTCATGATACATCATCTGCTTTTGCCATTATGTTCGTTTCCTTAATTCAAATTCCATGCCATTTTGTGTTCATAAGTCACTGTAATACGTCTACTGAAGTTTTGGTAACATTTATTTCTTGGGACAGTATTTATTGACAAAAATGTTGCTGTTTCTTAGCAATTGTCAGGCAGTGCACTATTATATTTTTGTATGATTATTTGTTGATTATTATTCATGTGTAATTTTTTGGTATATTATATTATATTACTAGCTGATATACCCGGCCTTGCTCGGGCTCTTTTTTAATGAAATTTTTTCAATATCTGAATGTGAATATACAGAAAAAAATGAACAAATGAAAAAAAGTTTGAATTAATATAGTAAAAATTCATATTGAAGAATAGAAAAAAATTCCTTTAAAATGTTCCCAATGGATGGCCTCTCCAACTACCGGCCCTTTAGCAGTTCTACTCGACTTCGCTCTTTTTGGAATGTTGTCTATACCTGAGTGAGTTTGACGCAGTGCCGGAGAAAAAGGCGGAGAATAATGTTCATTTTTTCTGTACATTCAAAATCAGAAATTGCAAAATTTCTTCAAAATTTCAATAGAGCCCGAGCAATGCCGGGTATATCAGCTAGTTCATAATAAACCGAAAAATAATCCTTGAAATAAATTTTAAATTAAAGAACAAAGTCCATATTTTATGACCAATGTAAAAACTAAGCTTTCAACATGCGAGTTTGTATGTTAATTTATGAAAAATAAAAAAAAAATCCGGTAAAAATCTGGAAAACATAAAACACCGGAAAATTGGATCCAGATAATCAAAAAAAAACTAATCAGAGAGATAATCTTGTAAATTGCCATCAGCGTACCAAATTTCATTACTCTAGACCTATTTTACTCGCGAAATACTGAAAAAATGCGAGAAATCGCATATTTTTACGGAAGGCCTTAGAGGGGCAAAGGGGTAAAATATGAAAAAAAAGCAGAAATTAGTTTTTGCAAATTATGTGAACTATTCTTGGTCCAAATATCAAAGTCGTACGTGAATTTGCCACAGAGGGGGGTTGATCGGATGCAAACGTCAACATTAGATAAATTTTGGGATTTTTTTTGGTTTTTGGCCCCTTTTAAAATCGATTTTCAAAAACCAACGAATACTCCCTTTTTATATAAGTCTTTTACATCCTCGTGCGCAATTTTGAAGCTCTCTGCATTTCCGCATTGGAGTTAGGCGGCAAAAAACAAAACGGGGGGCCAATCCTTGGGCCTCCCTGGCCCCCCCTCACAAAGCGAAAATCGAGAAACGCAGAAATTAGTTTTCTGGAAATATCTATGAGAAGCTTGCCTCCGAGTTTCGTTGCTTTATCTTTATTCCCCCCGAAGTTCCATCAAAATATCAGAAACTTTTGTGACACCCCCCCGAAAATCGATATTTTTCAGTTTTCGCACCCTTAAAATTCAAATATCGAAAATCGTGGAAATTACTTTTTTGGGACGGTAGCTAGAAATCTTCCTGCAAAATTTCGAAGATGTGCGTTCATTTAGGGCAGAGCCAGGCAACCGAACGTGCAGCTCTTTTCTGCCCCCCTGGTGGGGCAGGGGTCCGAATTTCGGAAAATCCCGTCTTAGCACGCCCCTACGCTATCCGTCCTATGACCCCAACGAGTTTCGAGTCGGTGGTCCCTGTAGATTTTGCTATGCGATGATGAGTCAGTCAGTGGATGTCCTCTTTTTATTTATTTACTAGCAAAGGTACCCGGCGTTGCCCGGGATAATTACACTTGTATGTAAACAGAACAATCTCAAAAAATTAAATTAAACTTATGCAATATCTTAAAAATAAACACATGAAAATGCTTAGAATTAATACAGTAAAAATTCCTAATGAAAATTCGAAAAAAACCTTTTTAAAGGCTCACAATGGCTGGACCTCTCCAAGGATGCCACTGCTATTTTAAATAATTTCTTACTCACGTAATCTTACCTTAGATGTATACTTAGTGTTGTTGCAATTTCCACTCTTCTCTCTATGTGTTGAAGCAAAATTTGGCCATTCATCACTTTGTGCAGTCTAGCGGTCGCGGATTCTTCTATTTACTTGCTTCCCATTTGCTCAATACATCACGGAGCTAAACGAATGCTTCCTCTGTCGTCTTTCCACTCTTTCTCAATAGTCTGCTAACTCTCCATTATCTCCATTTACTGATCATTTTTAAAGATTTTCAAGAAATTGTTAAGTACTAAGAACTCTCTTTTCTAAGAAAAGCCTGAATAACGGAATTCTATGCATTGTTACAAATTGAAACTTATCCATATTGCATCA
>JAHWFO010017754.1:0-24959 GCA_023313115.1 Rhysida immarginata | reverse complement strand
AATTTCCAGCAGACGTTAATGATATTAGTGAGATAGTCAATAAAGTTTTTCGCGAGATTTATAAGGGCGTTATTACTCACCAGGTCTCTTCCTGGAGCCTTCTTCTTTTTCAGTTTACTTATGATGGTGGCAACCTCTCCAGCCTCGATGCTGTCCTTCGTTAAATGCTGTGGGACTTCACCAAAGTTGAAAATACCTTCTTCTACACGCTGAGACATGATTTGGCTCTCGGGCTTATCGTTGGTAGGAGTAACAAACTGCATTTCCAGTGAATCTGCAATGTCTTGGGTCTTGTCCTGATCAGTTTGCACATAGTCACCTTATGGTGTACGGAGTGGAGGAAGCATAACATTCTTCTTCTGTAAAGCTCTGACCATACTCCAAATAGAATTGTCGCGAGCCGACAAGCTTTTGAGTTTTTCATTCCATCTAGTGTCGCGAAGCTCTTTTATCTCCTCTTGAACTCTTCGCACTAACCTGTTGTACTTGGTTTTGAGCCAAGGTTCACGATAGCGTTGCCATAGTCTACGGGTCCTGTTTCTTTCAGCAATTAGGCGTAGGATTCCAGGAGTGAGTTGGATTCGATGAGATGGTTTATTCTCTGATGGATACTTACTAGCTGCTATGGCACTGTTAATACATCTGGTGATGTCATCAACAAGTTGATCGATGTCCTTTGTACAGTAAGCAACGTCAGGATGGTAGCCATAGTCCTTAAGAATATCTTTGTAGAGCTTTCAGTCTTGATGATGTACGAGTTCCTCTCGGAAATTTATGTCAACAGTGTCAAAGTTCAACGCCACAGGCTTGTGGTCAGAAGAAAGGTCATCAATCGTGAAGATATTGTACGGTTTGAAGAAACCCTTCAAGAGCTAGATGTCCAAACCGTCACTACTAGGGGAGTGGTCGCAGTATTAGGTGTCCTCCACAGGTCCAGCAGCGATGATATCATCTCTACCTTGTATGTACCTATAGAGAATCATGCCGTTGTAATTCAGCGTTCTGTAGTTCCAGCTTGAGTGTTTGGCATTAGGTCACCAGCCAGGACGACTAGAGTGTCACCACTGAAGAGTTCATCAAGCTCGCAAATGTCAAGATAATGTTTAGGTGAATTGTAAAGCGCCACGAACTTCACTTCACCACAGGAGACGTCATTGATAATGATGGAGGCCGATTCCATACCTGCATAAGACTTGGATACGAATTCTTGGTGTCGAATTCCCTTCCTAATGATGATCGCAGCGCCCCCAGACGCACATCTTGCAGCATTTGAAGCCATTCGATCCTTACGGTACACACAATAGCTAGGTAGCTTGAAGTGAGTTTCACAGAGGAAAGCAACGTCGCTTTCTTGCTTTATCAGAAAGTTGTGAAACTCGATACGCTTTCGGGGAATGCCCCTAGCGTTCCATATCACGCACCGAAGTTCACCTTTGTTGATTACAGTATAACGTTGTGCAGCCATACTAAAATTAGTTGGTCGTAAGGAGCCCACTCAACTGTGGGTAACTTTTGCCTAGATTAGAAAACAGATGAAAAATACGTCCTAATTGTTTATACATACCTGGTAGGTCGTTGATGTTGAGGCCTTTATCGTCCGGCGTAGACACAGCGGCAGCATAGGATTTGCCTGCTGTCACTTTAGAACTACACATCCTTTGAACCTGGGGGTATTTTGGACTTTTCGTGTAGCTTGATGTTTGCTGTCCACCGCATCTCACGCACTTTGGGGGGTCTTGTCCTTTGATCTTGGGGCAATCTCTTGACTGGTGCCCCTCAGCACATTTATTACAATGAGGATCTTCCGTGCAGCCCATGGATACGTGTCCGAAGCGCAGGCAATTGTATCACTGTAGTGGCTTCTTGTTCCCTCGAAAGGCCTCCACTGAAACTGCCAGCGGCCCAATACGTGTTATGTTTTTCAATGACTGGTTTTGTTCGGGAGTAGAACTAAAACCATCGTCATATCACTGGATCCTTTGGCTTTCCTCAATCGAATAACTTTTTCCGGGAAATAGTTGGCTCTTTTTAGGTCTTGTTGGAAGTCATCGAGGTCATACGTAACATCCACATTACGAATTACGTATTTCAAGACCTTCTCCGACTTCAGTTGATGATGCTGAATTTTAAAAAAATTATCAGACTTAATTCCAGAGACTAACCTGTTGTGTGTTTCTTCATCTTCACATTTAACCTTGACGATTTCAGCTCTGCCCGTATGAACGGTGATCTCTTCCACTGGAACATGCTTCTCGAGCTCAGTTAAAATCCTCTTAAACGGGACGCCATGAGTCCGCACGATAATTGGCGGTACATACCTCTTCGTGATCCTATGGTCTTTATTAGCCGAGCGACCTTGTACATTCTTTGGATTCCTGATTCTAGTCGCGCTGACGACTTCTTCGTTTACTCTGGAGACGGTCTTTAGGTTATCGATCCTCGTGCCTTTTCTGAATTTTTTATTAGTGATACCAATCCAGGGACTGTCGTCCACTTCTTCATCAGTTCCGTCAGAGTGACTTCTCTTACTGCCACCGTTTGTCGAACAGTCACTATTTTCTATCACATCCATAGACTCCATACTATTAGAAGAGGAAATAGTTTTT
This sequence comes from Rhysida immarginata, assembly GCA_023313115.1. NCBI lineage: Eukaryota > Metazoa > Arthropoda > Chilopoda > Scolopendromorpha > Scolopendridae > Rhysida > Rhysida immarginata. The sequence goes on along the minus strand of JAHWFO010017754.1, from coordinate 22,353 downwards.
AAGACATTACTTACCTTGCTGTTATCAACTGGATTATCTTCCGTGGAGTTACTTGCCTTCGGAGTCCCGGAGCATTTCCCAAAGGCTTCCTTAAGTTCGCTTATCTTGTCAATAATATCTCTAAACTTTTAGCACAGGCAATATTATTAAAAACATTACTTACCTTGCTGTTATCAACAGGTGTATCTTCCTTGGAGTTACCTGCCTTCGGAGTCTCGGTGAATTTCCCAAAAGCTTCCTTCAGTTCGATTATCTTTGAAGGAAGCTTTTGGGAAATGCTCCGGGACTCCGACGCAGACGGGCAATACGCATATATTTGTTTGTTTCTTATACAAATCTACAGTTTTATTCCGATCTCGATGAAATTTTGTATACTGTCTACATCAGATATCGAAAAACTAATAATTATTGATAAAAAAAATCGATATTCATGGATATGGCAAGGCATAATAATGAGAAATATCTCATGATCAACAATGCAAGGTAATGTTTGTGCAACAAAACTTATCAACATTGGTACAACACGCAATTCACAAACACTCTGCAAGGACCAACAATATATATCTCGAGACCAAAAGTACGAAGAAAATTTTGTGGAACAATATGTATCAACAATGGTGTCAATACGCAATTCATCAACACTCTGCAAGGATCAACTCTATATATCTCATGATCAACAATGCAAGGCAAGTTTGTACAACAATAGGCCGGTCGTGTTCGCATCAACAATAGTATCAACGCGCAATCCACCAATAACAATGAGCACAAAATCATGATGCTATGATAAAGCAATCTTTTCCAAGAATTATAACAATGAACATAAAATGATGATGCAATTTGGATAAGTTTCAATTTGTAACCATGCATACAATTCCTGTTATTCATGTTTTTCTTAGAAAAGAGAATTCTAAGTACTTAACAATTTCTTGAAAATCTTTAAAAATGATCAGTAACTAGAGATAATGAAGAGTTAGCAGACCATTGAGATAGAGTGGAAAGACGACAGAGAAAGCACTCCTTTAGCTCCGTGCTGTATTGAGCAAATGGGAAGCAAGTAAATAGAAGAATCGGCGACCGCTAGACTACACAAAGTGATGAATGGCCAAGTTTTGCTTCAGGACATCGAGAGTGGGAATTACAACAATATCTAAAGTAACATTACGGGACTAAGAAATTATTTAGGCATACATGGACAGGTCCATCCATTGTGAGCATTTAAAAATTTTTTTCCGAATTTTCATTATGAATTTTTACTCTATTAATTCTAAGCTTTTTATTTTTAAGATATTGCAAAATTTAATAATAAAAACAGTCCGAGCCACGCCAGGATTATCACCTAGCTTATTTGGTAGCACATCAGATCCAAACATTTCATAAAAATACATTTTGACTATATTCTGTTGGGATGTGTATATTTTGGAATCTGAGATTTTGATTATGCGATGATTGAACGTTCGTTTCCAAGAATTATTAATAATGTGCATAAAATGACGATGCACTGACAGAATATTAATAAGGCAGTGTCTATTGATGAGGCAAAGGAGTTACGCGTGTTTCCTTTGATTTCCCTATCAAACGTCCAGACGACTGGAAGAAATTTGTGCCTGGAAATGAAAGAGAAAGAACGAGTTTTGGTCAGAGAAACTCTGCAACTAAAACAGAAAAAGCTATACGGGCATTTGAAACGTCTGAGCAACGGGAGTTTCGAATACAGCAAGAGCTTCTACGTCAAGAGCAAGAATAACTTGAGTTTAAAGTATCTGGTCCCGGTATATCACCTAGAATTCTGGTTTTCGTATTTTTCGTAGAATGGATAGTCCCTTAGCCTTGAGTTGTATTGAGTTATTATTAAACGAATTGGGAGTTATAATTTTATTCTTTGAGAATGTTTTGTTTATCTACAAGTGTACGGAGGGTTGATTCAGATAAAATGAGACGACTTTGCAGTTCTTTTACGATGATGCAATACCATGGCGCCACCATCGGTTGTGTTCGATGTGAGCCACGTTGTTGGACTATCGTCCGGCACCGTAATTTCCACTGAAGTAGACTGAGTTTGAAGGACTTCATGGGAAGTTCGTTCCACACCTGCTGACACACTTTCCATAGCCCATCAACGGTTCTTGGTCAGCGACTTCCGAGCCATCGTTTCAGGAGACCAAAACCACAGAAATCCATTGGTGATGCGTCAGGAGATTTTACAGGCACATGAGAGAAGGGAATAACTCGTATGCCCGTCTCCTGTTCCATCTTCCTGGAGTAAGCCACAGATGACTTGGCAGTGTGGCTTGATGCAGTCTGTGACCGCGAGCTTAATGACGTCGCTCCAGCCCAAGATTGTCATGAGTTATTCTGGAGACTGTTGCCTGTGAAATACCTTTCCTTTGGGCTAGACTTCTCTGTGTGGGGGGATTTTCTTTCAGCACTTCAGACCAGATTTCTCGCACCACCTGGGCTGGGTGTGTTGGCTGGGCCTTGTTTCTGGTCTGCTTCTCTACTCGTTCACGTTCATTAGATGGTCGCAATTTGTTGTTTTTGATTATTCGACCCACAGTAGCTTTGGATACCACAATACCATTTCTTTTGCATAATTCCACAATGCACGAAAGACTGAAGTTAGCGTCGGAAAGGACAAACGTATACCCTTCCCAAAAAGCTGTGATTATGGAAGCCATGTTTCAGTACGAAATGTCCCAAATAACAGCAACAAGTGTATACAAAGATAATCCCCATGAATAGTGGACGAGTCATGCAAATCACATTCCGTCAAGGTCATATGCGGCGTTTAAAGACGTCTCATTTTATCTGAATCAACCCTCCGTAATTATCCCGGGCAACGCCGGGTACCTCAGCTAGTTATTTATTTAGAAACAATAGGTAGATAGAAGGAAGTTTGTGGGTTTGTTTGTGGGTGTTTCTTATACAAATCTACAGTTTTATTCCGATCTTGATGAAATTTTGTATACTGTCTACATCAGATATCGAAAAACTAATAATTATTGATAAAAAAATCGATATTTATGGATATGGCAAGGCATAATAATGAGAAATATCTCATGACCAACAATGTAATGCAAAGTGTGTGCAACAATAGGTATCAACAATGGTATCAACACGTAATTCACAAACAACTCGCATGGACCAACAATATGCTGGGTCAGGACACATTAATATGACCACCTCTCTTTGAACATGTTGGAATGTCCCATGGTATGCAGATGAAAAATCACTGCTTATCATTAAAAGCTGACAACAGCAGACGTATAGTAGCATCCGTTAACACAGCAATTGTCGCTGTCATGGGTAGAGCAAGTGACCTTTCGGGATGATCATCGGCTATCTGGCCAAGAGGGGCATTTCAGAAACGGCCACTTTTGTGAACTGCTCTCGGGCTGCCGTTGTGAAGGTGTATCGCGACTGGAGGAAGCAGACAGTTTCGAGCAACTGAAGAGGTAACTGGGGGGCCCCACAGGCCATCGATTCTAGAGGCGAGCTTCGGTTAACGACGTCAAGACCAATGTTGAGCAATTCACATTGCAAATGAACAGTGGGGCCACTAAGGGTGTCAGCACCAAGAGAGTGTAACGATCCCTCTTGAGGTTGGGGCTCCGGAGCAGGCGTATGGTAACAGGACTCATGTTGACGCCTGTGCATCGCTGAATACGCCTCCAATTGGCAAGGGACTATCGCCATAGGACCTCGGCCGAGTGGCAGAGGGTTGCTTTCTCTGACGAGTCGCGGTTTCTGGTGAACAGAGTAGTTGAACGATGGAGAATTCGCCGGAAGCGTCTGAGAACAGCCATCCCGACACCATCGTTGGCAGACGACAGGCTGGTGGGGGAGGTGTGACTGTTTGGGGGATGTTTTCCTGGTAAGATCTGAGTCCACTGATGCCGCTGGAGGTAACACTGAATGCTGTTCGTTACCTGATGATCGTCGCTGACCAGGTACACCCCTTCATTTCGACAGTGTCTCCTGAGGGTGACAATGCTCAGGCTCACCGAAAAACAAACCCACAAACGCTCCCTGCCTTACTGCTAAAATTGTCCACGACTGGTTCGAGGAGCATGAGGATGAATTCAAGCTACTACCATGACCACCAAACTCCCCGGACCTCAAACCCATTGAACATTTGTGGGACCATCTCGATCGCCATGTCCGCAAGCTGAGCGCTCCACCACGCACGGCGATGGAATTACGGGATGCACTGATCGCCGAATGGTCCCACAGGATTTGACTCTCTGCCACGTCGACTAGCTGCTGTGCTTGCCGCCAAAGGTGGATATTCCGGATACTAGCAGGTGGTCATATTTATGTGTCTCGACCCTGTATATCTCATGACCAACAATGCAAGGAAAAGTTTGTGCAACAATAGGTATCAACAATGGTATCAACACAGAATTCACAAACACTCTGCACGGAACAAGGATATTTATCTCTCATGACCAACAATGCAAGGCAAAGTTTGTGCAATATACATAAGTTTCTATTTGTAACCATGCATAGAATTCCTGTTATTCAGGCTTTTATTAGAAAGGAGAGTTCTTAGTAATTAACAATTTCTTGAAAATCTTTAAAAATCATCAGTAACTGGAGAAAATGGAGAGTTTGCAGACTATTGAGAAAGAGTGGAAAGACGACAGAGCAAGCACTATTTTAGCTCCCGTGCTGTATTAATCAAGTAAATAGAAGAATCGGCAACTGATAGACTACACAAAGTAAAGAATGGCCAAGTTTTGCCTCGAGACATCAAGAGAAGCGTGGGAACTGCAACAACATCAAGTGTACATCTAAAGTAAGAAATTATTTAGACTAGCAGTGGAATCCTTGAAGAGGTCCATCCATTGTGAGCCTTTAAAAAATTTTTTTCGAATTTTCATTAAGAATTTTTATTGCATTAATTCTAATTGTAATAATGTGTTTATTTTTAAGATATTGCAAAATTTTATCTAATAAAAAAATCCGAGCCACGCCGGGGTTATCATCTAGCTTATTTGGTAGCAAGTCAGATTTAAACATTTCATAAAAATACATTTTGAGTTTATTAATGAGCATAAAATGATGATGCAGTGACAGAACATTAATAACGCAACGTCTATTGATGAGGGAAAGGAGTCACGCGTGTCTCCCTTGAGCTCCCTATCAAACGTCCAAACGACTGGCAAAATTTTATGCGTCTGGAAAGGAAAGAGTATTGGTCAGAGAAACTCTGCAACTAAAACAGAAAAAGCTATACGGGCATTTGAAACATCTGAGCAACTGGAGTTTCAAAAAGAGCAAGAGGGTATAAGAGCCCTAAAGTAAAGAAAAACTTCAGTCTAAAGTATCTGGTGATGCTCCGCAGTGATGAGGCAAGTCAAGAAGAGTTTAGATAAAGTCCCCTTATATCACCTAGAATTCCTGTTTTTCGTATTTTTTAATAGAAAGGATAGGCTTTTTGTTCTGTGTTGTATTGATTGAGTTATTATTTAACCAATTGGGAGTTATAAATTAATTTTTGAGATGGCTCTGTTTACCTACAAGTGTAATTTACCCGGGCAACGCCGGGTACCTCTGCTAGTTATATATAGGTTAGGCAATCGAAATCGTATGCAATTGTTTCGGTTATATTAAAAAGACTATTTTGGTTTTTGGTGCCTTGACTCGCCAGCCGAGGTGCGATGGCGCTCTCCCGTTACTCAGAAACTATTTGCTGGAATTCAATCAAATTTTAACGCTATACACAGTTTTATGTACCCAATTATTTCTCTATATTTCGTCATCCTATATGTTATACACTGAGTGAGCATATTATTATGACCATCCTGTCAGTATCTCATTGGGCCACCTTTTGCCTTTAATAGTGCGGTGATTCTTCGTGGCATTGATTCCACGAGATGTTGGAAGGGGGTGGGAGGAATCTGACACCAAGCCTGATGGATAGCACTGTCTAGTTGTGCTAGATTGGATGGTGGTGGATCAATTTTATTTATATGCAGGCTTTTACTCCAAAGCTTGACGGTACACAATGTTTTTCGTTTGTCCGTTCGGGGCGTAAACAAATAAATTATCTGGGTGCCGACTCTTGAGCAAGTTACATATAATTGTCCGTGTAAAAAAAATAGAGTTTCCAAGTTAATGCCTGCCACACAAAGCTATTGCCCCTAGGCCTTGTTGATACTCATAGCAAATGCTAGGCGGATAGGAAACTGCAGTCGCTTGTAATGGAAGAGCATATTTGTATCACTGGGTATTAATGGAATGCGAGGAATGAATACTTCTTCACATGCGGCATTCCCCGTGATGATCGTGGCCTCTATTAGGTTTGGCAGTAGATTCTTCACGGTTAGTCTTGTTCCATTGCACAGCCTTGGTGGGTCGAGGTTACGTAATTGCGTGATAGGAGATCCTTTTTTTAAAGTGAGCTGATGTGGCGGCATTCCTAGGGGGTTCAAGGGAATTAAAAATTTCTGTAGGGGAATGCACAGCTTGCTCCATATCCATTACTGTATCAATAGATGAAAAGGTGAAAGAGTTGCCAGGAAGCATTTCTTGAATAAGATCGTTAACATATTTAACGCTGTCGTTTTTTCGAGCTAAAATGGCCCTTTCGCACAGCCATTGCTGCGAGTTGTAATTTTCACGTATATCTGGAAACACTTTAGTTATCAGCTCGTCGAGTGAAGAGACCATATTGCAGAAATTTGAAGGAAACGAAATTTGACCGGTAATGGGGTCGACAGGAACTTCTCCATTGGCAATTAACAGCAATTGGTGTGAAAACTGCTCTGCACTTGTTTCTCCTCGTAAATGAACCATATTCCTTTTGAGATCCATTTTGCGCACATGCCTCCATAAGGTCGAGGACTTAAGACAAATCACAGGCAGGGCTTGTCTAAAATCTCCTCCCAGGAGGACTTTCAGCCGCCCATTTCCCCGTACGTCTTGCAACGTGCGTTCAACCGCTTCTAGTGCATTTTTGTGGGCCATGGTGCCTTTGCTTATGCTGCAAATGGGCCATTCTGAAACGTGCAGATTCAATGGTAGCTTCAGAGCTGAATGCGCTGTTCGACCACCAACTAATAGTGCTATTCCAGAAGATGCTATGGCCAAAGCAATTTCATTTCTTTGGCGAATCTCAGTCAACAAAATATTTATCAGAAATGTTTTTCCAGTTCCCCCGGGTGCGTCAAGGAAACAAATACCATCATTTCCATCCTGAATGAGACTTAAAACAGCGTCATATTTTTCAAGTAAGAGCTGGAGAGCATTAATGTCGTAATTCCTTCCCCTCCGAAAATCTTTATCTAGGACCTCTTGACCATTTCGATTTGGCACCTCTACCCCAAGCTGCAAGAGTTTTGCCGTTAATAGAGATACATTTGTCCTCAAGAAGTATAAGCGCTTGTTTCATTATTCCCGCTGTGCAACCTGAGTTTATCTCTTTGCGCCTCTTTGAGAATGTCTTCATTTTCTTTATATTTATCCCAAAGGCGTTGTGGATTTGATAGAACGCACGTCGTGATTATAATGGCAAAAGGACTTTCGAGTTGCTTTGGGAAACATGATTAAGAACTATCCAGTGTTGGTCGTTTTCAAATAATCCGTGTTTCTGACATGCTTCTCTATAGCTTTTACACACTTGTCTCTCGAAGGTTTCACGATCATTAAATGATGTCGGTCCTCGCACAACGTGAAGCCACATTCTCAGATAGTAGCACTCACCATTGCTGGGATGAACAGTGTAGACACGACCAATGTCGGAAGGACCTGGAACTTGGGCTCCCTTCTGCAGAAAATTTTGCGTTGCGCGTTCCAGGTATAGAGTTATGCCTTTGCAAATGGATCTTGCTGGCACAACTGGAAAAACGCTGTTAATGTTAATGATTTTTCGATTGAAAAATGGAAGGAAAAATTCTGCGCCCTGGATTTGAACCAGGAACCTCGACCATTATTTACTAGCTGTTAATTTTGCCTTTTCCGTAAAGTATACTCTCTGACCATTCTCTAAGTGAACGCTTAAGAGGCGCCAAATAGCCTCTTTACTGCTAATATATCTCCCCAATTGGTACTCGAAACAAGGATGGCATTACGATCAATGGCTATCCCGAAATCGGCCATGTCACTAGCTTTAGTGACGTATTTGCAAATGTACTTTATCGATTTAATAGAGTGGCAGTACTGGACATTGATGTTTGCTTGAAATATCTTTGTAAGGAGAGGAGAATAAGGCACAACCCACCTGTTATCAATTTCGATATTTCTGTAACAGTCACTGTGAAGCCCCCATTTTCAGGTTTCCGTCTTCTGTAAAAAGGGTAACCATCGTTGGCTGATTGTCTCATCAATGAACTGTCGTGGATAGTTCTTAGTACATTTGCCATCTTTCATGCACGGTGCCTTCTGGTTTAAAGGTCCGCACGGCCATGGATCATGTTCTTTGATACTACTTTGAATAGCAATGGATCCTTTTGAACATTGCAGCTCAGCAGAAATTACGTCATCTATTTCAGTCGGTCGGATTTTTTCTTGAGCCATATCAACATGTGTCCATGTGGAAAACCTCGCTTTTGACATTCGACCGAATACGTCCAACAGCGGATTTCTCCAAATGAATGGCTTTTCGTAATAAATAAATTTGATTAGTTTTTGCTAAAATACTCTCGCTGTCTAATCATGACGATCAATCGGTGATTGGCCTTCCAAAAGCTCAACTGTAATCTCTGGCCATTTAGGGTTGCACGTAATGGTTACAAAAAGATCCGGACGGCTATGATTGCGGACATAGGACATAGCGTCTTGAGCATATTCGCGCATGTGCCTCGGACTGCCAGTGAACGTAGCCGGTGATATTAACATCCTTCCTATATCAGCGGCATTCCGGTCATTAGCCACAGCATCCTCACATTCGACTTTCGCGTACATATCTACGATGTACTGATGAAACAACTGGCGGAAAAGTAAGATGTGATTTGAGGATCCCTCTCACAGCACAATGCGGTGTGCATATAACGCCATAGAAGATACTTTATTTTGCGTCGTATTTCCTGTGAGAGGATCGGTTTGCTTTATGTTAAAGTGGTCACCATCCTCGCCATCAATGAAGATAAGAGGATATTGCAGAGCATCGTATGAACGGTGTGTTTCTGGAATTCTCAGCAAATTTTCGCTTCGTCTCTGAACAGTTATGTCATGGCTATCGTACTCTTCCAGATCAACCATGAGTATGGCCACATCGTTAATGGTTGGGGCGTTAAAACGCCGTTCATGTTAACCAGTTGGCCGCTTGTCTGCTTGTATTACTATTTTGTACTAGTTTGTAGGCATCTTTTCTAATGCTGTTTTAAACATTTTTACCAGGTGGTTGTGCTAATGAAATAGTCTCATCAGACTTGAAAGATATCCTGTCGCACGCCAAATATATTAGCACATCGTTGATCAGCCTCCAATATTCCATCGCCCATGAAGTAGACTTGAAGAAATTTTGGAAGGGGAAGAAGTGATCCAACTTTGTGGTAAATTTGACCCTGTACCTTAAAAATAGGCATGCATTTTTAAGCTTGAATTGTATGCCCTGTAACATTGGTTCTGGAGGCTCTTTAAGTGGCGGTAGCTTCACTTTTCTACTAGAGCAATATACTCCTGAAGATTCCCATTTATACAACCCCTGGCAAAAATTATTCGAACACAGCGTGCAAAATGTAAACAAAACATTTTAGTTAATGATCAAGTGTAATCCTGATACTTCAGACAGAATATAATTATACAGATTTATTACTTAATCATTTCTTAATGCAAATAAGAAAAATTGGATCATTTGAATAAAATTTAATGCTTTAAAAAAATCAGCAGTTCACCCCCACTGAGGAAAAAATTATTAGAACAATCCAAGGTTAGAAAAAAAATATTCGAACACTTGATAGATTACGTTAGAAATTTTTCTATTGGTCTACTCTACTGCTAAATTTTGCATATTAATCTTGTGACACTAGTTAGAAATAATTTCGCTGATTTTCCACAATTCACTGCATCAAGGATTGGCTCGTGGAAAAGAACTGTGCAATGACACCAAAAACCAAATAATCCGCTTGTTAAAAGAAGGGAAAACGCAACGAAACGTTGCCAACTGTGTTGGTTGTGCTGTATCAACTGTTAACTCGCACTGGAATAGGTCGAAAACGGTGTACGAGCAAGCGCCAGGATCGGTCACTCAAGGGAATTTGCAAGAAAAACAGAAGCTGTACATCCAAGGAACTGAATAAGCAATGGGAAAAGTATAACGTGCGTGTGAGTGACAGAACAGCCAGAAACCGACTCAACGAAATGGGATACAAGTTCTGCAAAGCGAAAATTAAGCCCCAACTTACAAAACGTCACAGACAAGTACGCTTACAGTGGGCGAAACAGTACAAGACATGGACCTAAGAGAACTGGAGTAAGGTGATATTTTCGGACGAAAGCCGTATTAATCTTGGTTGTGGAGATGATAACGGTAATTTTGTTTGGAGACGGAGTGAAGAAAAGTTTCATGACCAGTGTTTAAGAGAGGGTCAAAAATTTCCATCTTTTTTCATGATTTGGGGAAGTATGTCGTCGAAAGGACTGGGAAAACTAGCAATAATACGTGGAAAAGTGAACGGAGAAGTTTATGAAGAAGTGTTAGATAATTTCCTAATTCCATATGTGGTAGATCAATTCAGAGATGAGCAGATCATTTTTCAAGACGATAATGCATCTTGTCACTGCACTGCAAGAATCAAAACTTACCTACAAAACATGGACATTAAAACATGGCCAGCACAAAGTCCAGATTTGTCACCAATAGAAAATGTGTGGTAGAAATTGAAAAAAATTGGTGAATGAAAAAAACCCTACAAACAAAGAAGAACTTAAAGCTGCAATTCGTAAAAGTTGGGGTGAAATTAGTTCTGATTATTGCAGAGATTTAGTTCAAACTATGCCAAAGCTTATTAAAGCAGTAATACAAGCTAAAGGAGGTTCAACACAATATTGATGTTTATTACCACTGATGTTTTTCCATAAATTATTCATTGTGTTCGAATATTTTTTTCCTAACCTAGGAGTGTTCTAATAATTTTTTCCTCAGTGGGGATATTTTGATAATTTTGTTTAAAGCATTAAATTTCATTCAAATGATCTAATTTTTCTTGTATGCATTATGAAATTATTAAGTAATAAATCTGTATAATTATATTCTATCTGAAGTATCAGGATTACACTTGATCATTAACTAAAATGTTTTGTTTACATTTCCACACTGTGTTCGAATAATTTTTGCCAGGGGTTGTATTTCTTTGCCTGACAATGGTTACATCCATCCTTCCTATTAGGATTTTAGAGTGATTACAGTAATCGTATTCAGAGTTGTAATTAAATGCCGCTAATTTTAAACCAGAATGTCGATTCGCCAGTCGTAATTCTTCCGTTCTACATCTAATTCGTTCTACGTTCCTGCTGAAGACGAAGCTCCCGGTGTTCAGGTGTCTCCGACACCCGGATAATTTTTTGTCTTTTAGCTGCAGGGTTTCTCTGGCCAATGCTCTTTCTTTTCTTTGGTGGCATTCAATAAGTAAAATTAATATGGATCCTTCGAACGATTATTAAATAGCACAACACATGTAAATCGTATGATCTTTCATTGTTAATAATTCTTGGAAACGGATGATCTATCATTGCATCATCATTTTATGTTCCGAGCGTAGTGTTGGCGAATTGTTATAATTGTTAGCCCGAGGGTAGTGTTGGTGAATTGCGTGTTACTACCATTGTTGGTATCAACCTGTTGTTGCACAAAAGTTTACTTGCATTGTTGGCCATGAGGTATATATTGTTGGTCCATACAGTTTGTGAATTGCGTGTTGACACCATTGTTGATACCTATTGTTGTACAAACTTTGCCTTACATTGTTGGTCATGAGATATTTCTCATTAATATGCCCTGCCATAAACATGAATATCGATTTTTTATCAATTATTATTTTTTCGAAATCTGAGGTAGACAGTGACCTTCCTCATGCTTTGAAGGTCTAGTATGTAAAATTTCATAAAACTGTAGATTTGTATAAGAAACAAACCCACAAGCAAACAAACATCCTTCTTTCTATATAGAGAAGACTAACAGAGGAACCGGCGTTGCCCGGGATAATTACGCTTGCAGGTAAAGACACACACATACCCAAAAAAACACGCACACTTTTCCCAATTGTCTGAATGCTTGTTAGGGAGCTGGAGGAAGACACGTGTACCTCCTTTGCTTCATCAAGAGCGACTGCCCTATCTATATCGTCTATTATATCCATTTCTTGTTCATTGAAACGAATGTTCTGTCATTGCACTATCATTTTATGTTCATTGTTATAATTCTTTGAATAATTTTGTGCTCATTGTTTTTGGTGAATTGCGCATTGAGACCAATGTTGATGCGAACACGACGGACCTATTGTTGCACAAACTTTGCCTTGCATTGTTGGTCTTGAGATATCTGTTGCTGGTCCTAGCGTAGTGTGAATTGCGTGTTGACGCCATTGGTTATACCTATTGTTGCATAAACTTTTCCTATCATTGTTGGTCATGAGATATATATTGGTTGGCCGTGCAGAGTGTCTGTGAATTGCCTGTTGATACCATTGTTGATACCTACTGTTGCACAAACTCTGCCTTGCATTGTTGGTCATGAGATATTTCTATTTAATATGCCCTTCCATAACCATGAATATCGATTTTTTATCGATAATTATTATTTTTCCGAAATCTGAGGTAGACAGTGACCTTCCTCATGGTTTGAAGATCAAGTATGCAAAATTTCATAAAGATCGGAATAAAAATGTAGATTTGCATAAGAAACAAACAAACAAAAAAACCCACAAACAAACCCACATACAAACAAACAAACACCCTTCTTTATATATATAGAAAGACTAGCAGAGGACCCGGCATTTTCCGGGATAATTACGCTTGTAGGTAAACACACACACACATACACAAAGAAACACACACACTTTTCCCAATCGTCTGAACGCTTGTTAGGGTGCTGAAAGAAGACACGTGTACCTCCTTTACCTCATCGGGAGAGACCGCCATATCTATATCGTGTATTATATCCATTTCCTGTTCATTGTTAATAATTCTTGGAAACGAATTTTCTGTCATCGCATCATCATTTTATGTTCATTGTTATAATTCTTTGAAAAGAACTTTCTATCATTGCATCATCATCATGTTTTGTTCATTGTTATAATTCTTTGAATAACTTTGTGCTCATTGTTTTTGGTGAATTGCGCATTGAGACCAATGTTGATGCGAACACGGCCGGCCTATTGTTGCACAAACTTTGCCTTGCATTGTTGGTCATGAGATATGTTGCTGGTCCGAGCATAGTGAATTGCGTGTTGACATCATTGTTGATACCTATTGTTGCACAAACCTTGCCTTGCATTGTTGGTCATGAAATATTTTTCATTAATATGCCTTTCCATAACCATAAATATCGATTTTCTATCGATAATTATTATTTTTCCGAAATCTGAGGTAGACAGTGACCTTCCTCATGGTTTGAAGGTCAAGTACGCATAATTTCATCAAGATCGGAATAAAACTGTAGATTTGCATAAGAAACAAACAAACAAACCCACAAACAAACATCCTTCTTTATATATAAAATAAAACTTGCAGAGGACCCGGCGTTGCCCGGGATAATTACGCTTGTAGGTAAACAGAACAACCTCAAAAAGCTAAATTAAACCTCTAAATTGGTTAAATAATAGCTCAATCACTACAATATAGAGCGAAGGGACTGTCCATTCCTAGAAAAATCCGAAAGACAGGAATTTAACTCTTCACTGAAAAAATCTATTCTAGGTGATATACCGGGACTTGATTTACCGAAAAAAAAGTTTTAAAGGCTCACAATGGATGGGCCTCTCCGAGTATGCTTTCTACTTTAAATAATTTTTTATTCACGTAATCTTACTTTAGATGTATACTTGATGTTGTTGCAATTTCCTTTCTTCTTTCGATGTCTTGAAGCAAAAATTGGCCATTCATCACTTTGTGTAGTCTAGCGGTCGCCGATTCTTCTTTTAATACAGCACGGAGCTAAAGGAGTGCTTCCTCTATTGTCTTTCACTCTTTCTCAATAGTCTGCTAACTCTGCGTTATCTCCAGTTACTGATCATTTTTAAAGATTTTCAAGAAATTGTTAAGTCCTAAGAATTCTCTTTTCTAAGAAAAGCCTGAATAACAGGAATTCTATGCATTGAATTCTATATTGCACAAACTTTGCCTTGCATTGTTGGTCATGAGACATATATTGTTGATCCTTGCATAGTGTTGGTGCATTGCGTGTTGATAACATTGTTGATACTTATTGTTGCAAAAAATTTGTCTTGCATTGTTGGTCATGAGATATTCTCATTAATATGCCCTGGCATAACCATGCATATCGATTTTTTATCAATAATTATTTTTTCGAAATCTGAGGTAGACAGTGACCTTCCTCATGCTTTGAAGGTCATGTATGCGAAATTTTATCAAGGTCGGAATAAAACTGTAGATTTGTATAAGAAACAAATCCTCAAACCCACAAACAAACATCTTTCTGAGCACAAAATTATTCAAAGAATTATAACAATGAACATAAAATGATGATGCAATGACAGAACAGTCGTTTCCAAGAATTATTAATAATGAACAGTAAATAGATAGACTGCCCTATCTATATCGTCATTATTTCTCGATGAGGCAAAGGAGGTACACATGTCTTCCTTCAGCTCCGTAACAAGAGTTCAGACGATTGGGAAAAGTGTGTGTGTTTCTTTGTGTGTGTGTGTGTATTTACCTAAAAGCGTAATTATCCCGGGCAACGCCAGGCCCTCTGCTAGTTATATATATACACTACTGTTTATAAAAATCGCAAAACCCTGATGGAATAGCCCAATCTGCATTATATTTGGAGCATTTGCATATCATTGGGTCAGAAAAGAAACCATTAGATTTTCAGGTCAATACAATGCGTTTTATTGTCACATTAGTATCGGGTGAAACCACCGTGGGATGCGATTACAGCCTCTAAACGTCGTGGCATTAAGTCAAACAAGCTCTGAATAAGGG
Source organism: Rhysida immarginata (assembly GCA_023313115.1). Classification (NCBI taxonomy): domain Eukaryota; kingdom Metazoa; phylum Arthropoda; class Chilopoda; order Scolopendromorpha; family Scolopendridae; genus Rhysida; species Rhysida immarginata. The sequence continues at coordinate 7,245 of JAHWFO010017754.1, read as the reverse complement.
CCTGGGGAATGTTCTGCCATGCTCTGTCTACACGTGTATACAGTTCATCCACAGTTGCTGCTGCAGGAGTCTGACGAGCCAATCGATGAGCAACCCTGTCCCACACATGTTCGATTGGGGACATGTCTGGTGAACGAGCAGGCCAGGATAACAAAGGCGTCTGATGTGCTTGGAAAAAGGCGAGGACATTTCTGGCCACATGCGGTCGGGTATTGTCCTGTTGGAATACAGCGCCTGGAAGGTTCTGCAGGAAGGGGATGACCTCGGGTTGCACAACTTCCCTGATGTACCGGTCACTGTTCAGATTGCCATGGATTCTGATCAGACGGGAACGGCCATGGTAACTGATTGCACCCCACACCATCACCCCTGGCGTTTGTCCTGAATGACGCTGCAGGATGCATTCTGGAAGGTCGCGCTCGCCACGATGTCTTCTGACTCGTATCCTGCCGTCATGGTGCTGCAAGTTAAACCTGCCTACTGTAGCACCCCACTGTTGTGCTAACACTGTGGAAGTGGCTGTACGATCTGCTACACACATGCGATAGAGATGTCTGTCATCTCGCGGTGTACTCGTGCTGGGTCTTCTTGAGCCTGGTCTTCGGTGTGCCCTGTTCTCTTCGCTCCACTGCCTCCATGCACGCATAATTGTCGTTGCATTACGTCCTACACGAGCAGCAATGTCACGATACGACCATCCCGCTTCACGCAGACCAATTATGCGTCCTCTTTCAAAGTCTGTCAGCTGTTATATGGTACCCTTCGTCGTCGTCGAGGCATGGTGTACTTTCAAGCAATTACTCTGAAAATCTAATCATTTATACTCTGACCCATTGTATGCAAATATTGCAAATTGCATATGGATTAGACCATTCCATCAGGGTGTTGCGATTTTGATAAACAGTAGTGTAGAAGAAGAAGATTGAACACTTCTAAAATTTAATGAATCTCAGAAATAGATTTGGTTATTTGAAAGTGTGACCTTATGAACAAATGATTAAACTGAACAGTTATTCCTTCTGTTCCAATTTGCATGCTCGCTTTTCCATAAATATATAATACGATAAGAAACCTGCAAAATCCAACAGAGGGAACATCAGTTTTCTTTCAATAATTGTCCATGAATTTGTACATGAAAATTGTATATGAAAGTTTACAACAAAATTTACATCAATTGTCTTACAAAATTGTACATGACGAATGCACGTTCGTCACGTGTTTATCAGATAGTACCGGGCGTTTCATAGGCTATGACCAACTTCTTAGTTGAATAACTCGTCAACAGGTGGAGCTAGTGCCGTGAACGATTGTACACATATGCAGGAAGTCGAAGGAAACTGATTAGCCATATTTTCGACTAATAGAGTACTGCTGTTTTTTACGCCGAAATGTCTCGATATTCAGTCGAAGAGCGTGTCCAAACTTTTTATCATTGTGACCAGAGCCCTGCCAAAACACTCAGGAAGTGGTCTAGTGCCTTTAAAAATCGGCCGAAAATTGTCGAAAACCTGATAACAGAGATAACAAATGTGATGAAGTCGATTACAACAGAACAATTCAATCATGTTATCACCAATTTTGAGCAGAGACTTCGTTTCGTTTTGTGTTCCGACGGCAAGCATTTTGAGAACTTAATCTATTAATTTCCTTTAGTCTCATTTGTTGATCCTGAAAGTTTGAAATAAAGATCTTTTTCCGTTCAAATGTTATTCGCCTTTTTCTTTGATCTTTTTCCCTGTGAAATACCCGGTACATAAAATCGGTCCTGGGAGGTTTTTCAAAATTTATGCTGGTCGTGAAGAGGTTAAGAATACTCACCATACTTCAAATTTATTATAGTGGAACCTCCGTAATCGGACCACTCAATTTATCGTTACAATTGAAACAGTTACTTTTTTCAAATTGCATAAGATGGTCCTATTATAGAGGGGGTCCCGTTTGAGAAGTTGTATAACAAAAAGAAAAAATAATAAAACTTGGAATAAAGAATTTAGCTGACAAATTCGTTTACAGAACAGAGTGAATAAAATCTATCTATATACCGGGTGTTTCAAAAATAACCGGTATATTTGAAAAATCAATAAATACTAAACGGGAAGCGATAGAAATACCGTTTGTAATTTCGAAAGTTTGTCTGCCTGAAAATTTACTGTTGTCCCAAGCATATTGCAACACACGGTGTATTTCTATCGCTGCCCGTTTAGTTTTTATTGATTTTTCAAAATACATATCGGTTATTTTTGAAACACCCGTTATATAAAGAAGGATGTTTGTGGATGGGTTTGTTTGTTCCTTATGCAAATCTACACTTTTATTCTTATCTTGATGAAATTTTGCATACTTGACCTTCAAAGCATGAGGAAGGTCACTGTCTACCTCAGATGTCGGAAATATAATAAATATCGATAAAAAAATGATATTCATGGTTATGGCAAGGCATATTAATGAGAAATATCTCATGACCAACAATGCAAGGAAAAGTTTGTGCAACAATAGGCCCATCGTGTTCGCATCAACAATAGTATCAACGCGCAATTCACCAATAACAATGAGCACAAAATGATGATGCAATATGGATAAGTTTCGATTTGTAAAAATGCATAGAATTCCTGGTATTCAGGCTTTTCTTAGAAAAAAGAGTTCTTAGTACTTAACAATTTCTTGAAAATCTTTAAAAATGATCAGTAACTGGAGATAATGAAGAGTTAGCAGACTATTGAGAAAGAGTGGAAAGACGAAAGAGGAAGCACTCCTTTAGCTCCGTGCTGTATTGAGCAAATGGGAAGCAAGTAAATAGAAGAATCGGCGACCACTAGACTACAAAGTTTTTCTTCAAGACAGAGAGAGAGAGGAAAGGGAATTGCAACAACATCAAGTGTACATCTGAAGTAAGATTACGTGAGTAAGAAACTATTTAGACTAGCAGTGGCATCCTTGGATAAGTCCAGCCATTGTGAGCCTTTAAAATAATTTTCTCGAATTTTTACTGTATTAATTCTAAGCGTTTTCATGTGTTTATTTTTAACATATTGCAAAATTTATTTAAATTTTTGAGATTGTTCTGTTTACCTACAAGTGTAATTATCCCGGGCAACGCCGGGTACCTTTGCTAGTACGAATATAAAGTTGTTTGCTTTTTGTTTTCCAATTTACTAGTTACAATATTGTCTTGCACAAGTTTCTCTACGATTAGCAGATGATTCATTGCTTGATTATCTCCTGCAACAGATGCGTGTATTGGTAAAAATGCAACATAGGTTTTTGGTTTAGTGATCATCTCGACAGCTTCTAATCAAATCTTTAACAGTTTCCATCAGCTCAACTTCCTCTTCTAAACTGAAATTTTATACATCTGATGCATAATTAGTCATTCTGTCTTGACTTTCCTTGTTATCACAACACTCAATATCCTCAATTATTATTTGGTTTATTCCTAAAGCTTCTGCAATATCATCTGAGGCTAGATCATCAGCTTCTTCATTTTCAGAATAAAAATTTACACAACTTCTGAAGCATTTTGTTATAGTCTCCTCCTTGACGTTGCTCCAAGCACTTTTTATCCAACGAACAGGATCTAAGACAGATATGGATTTCGTAAGTTGTGATGCCGATTCTGCTTCACCCATTTTACTTAAAAGATTACTCATCATTAGGTGACGATATTGCATCTTAAATGCCTCGATAATGCCTTGATCTAGTGGTTGGAGCACAGCAGTTGTATTTGGTGGGAAGAAAGCAATCTCAATATTGTCAAACGAATGCTGTGATGTATTACAATCAGATGTTTACAAGGAGAATAAAAACTGAATGACTATATTTTTGTCCATTGAACAAAACGCAAACGGTCGCTTTACAGAGTTTAGGACTATTGATGGTTATGGCAAAACAATGGTCCTTTTGCCAGATTAAGCAGATGGTCCCTTTATATAGGTTCATTTTGCATTAAATCAATGGACAAAAAATTTCCTGCCAAAAAAGCGGTCCTTTTAGATAGATGTCTCCTTTATAGAGGTAATCCTATAGGCAGGTTCCACTGTATATTCAGTCATGTACATTTTATACAGGGTGCGGCAGGTATTTGAGACAAACATAAGTCCTGCCACGTGCTACAGCAGTAATCCAGGGCTCCACAACTCTCGTCAACATATCGGTGTAAGCAGCAGCGTTGACCCTGAGACCTTGACGGAAGAAATGTGGAGGCATCACATTGCCTTCACTGCTCACGATGCCCAGAAACATCACTGCGGCTAGAAGTTTCGTATGCATGACGGTTGGAACTTCCTGGGGATTTGACACAGCCATCGATCATTTCACCAGTTCATCTTCTGGTCTTGCATGAAGTTTTTCTCATCGAAATAGAACCATAGCATTCCTGGTTTCTCCGGATGCTTCGGCTTATTGAGGCGGCGTTTGGCTCTGTTCAGTCGATTCTTCTGGGTTATCTCGGACATGAACTGTCCCCATCGCAACATATTCGACTTGTAACGGAGGTCTCCATGCACCACAAGTCGAACGGTCGCCTCATTAACCTGCAGCTTCCTCCCAACTTCCCTTTTGGACTTCCCAGGGTTCCCATTGATTGCAGCTTGGATAGAAAGGGTGAATTCCGGCGTCCTGATACGGTCCGAGCGCCGACAATGTCGTTTCCTCTGTGAAACGGTTGGCACATCACCACTGGCAGCGTCGAGTTCTCCCCGAACTTTGAACACGAACGAACAGGCGACTTTTCAGGAATTTCGGAGTCGGACTGTCCTGTAGCCAAGGAGACGATGACAGCTTGTCGCTGAATTTTTGGGTTATCTTTAGATCCGCCATGTTTATCTGTCTCGTTTCGGAATTGTTAAATAGTATGACGTATTGACTTATTACGTCATACTCACGTCTTCTCACATACCTGCTACACCCCGTTTATAAAGTAACGACAGGTTCTCTTACAATATCGACGCCTATCATTATATAAACAAGTCACGACATACATAACTATCCATTACGGAATTTGGACAGAATACGTTTGCCATCAGTTTTAAATTTACAACCCTTGTTGATGAATTACTGATTTCTTTTGTACTGTTATCAGTAGGTGATTAATTAAAATTCAAGGCAAAAAGATTAAAAAAAATTCATGTTTTTCTTTTGCATTTTCCCATTTAGGTTGGCGATTAATGAGGAAACATATTTAAAGATGTATTTGTTACAGTTTCGTATTGATTAATTACATGTATATAATTTATATGTACGTATATTTATTTATATATTTTTTCTTTCAGGACTGGTATGAAAAACGTGTATGCAACCCGTGCTCCGAAGTCGGCATTTTCTTTAAGAAAGTGACAGAGAAGTATGCCACGACGTTGCGGGACTGTCGTCGATCATGTGGCTTTGTGGCACACGGCTTGTTCACGGTGATCGCAGCCATTAAACCCATCGTGGTGTCCGAGGTCAAGCCGTGCGCTGTTTGCGTGGAGCTTTGTGGCAATGCCACAAGGGGACAGATGCTAATGGAAACGCGCGGTTGGGTTCCTGTCGACACTAATGCGCACGTTGTCTTCTGCCTTAATTCCAGCAAACTGATGTGCTTTATTGATAAACACTTAAAATAACGGATCATTTCAGAAGCAGGGAGGAAGCATTGTAACTTCATTGTAAAAAATAACATAAGGATATTTACTTCAAAAAATGCTTTTTGTTTGCATATCTTTAGGCAATATCATTATTATTAACTCCTATTTGAATCGAGTTGGATCCTTTTTGCCCATATTAAGAAACATTAGAGCTTTATTAAAATTTAATTTTTATCTCTCAATTGAAATAAAAAGCTAATGCTGTTAGGTTTATAGTTCCATTATTAGTTAACAGAGCAAAATTTCTTAGTTTATAAAATGGAAAACTATGATGTTTCATCAGGACTCCCAAGTTTTCTTTCAGAGCAAACATAAAAAAAGGGAAGATGCGTATTGAATGCCAAAACAAAATAGAATTTGCGTATATAAATCAAACACTTTTCGTATATCGCACATTCTGTTAATGCATTTGCAGAGACGTATATTGAAGTAAATTTTCAAAACAACTATGTACTTTTTCAATGTATCTATGTAATTTTTATGAAATAAACAACTCTTTGAATGTTCAAACCAGGTTTATTAAATGAGTCTTTGGTTTATCAAAAATAAACATGTTTGAGAGGAAATACTCAATAATAAGATTAATAAATTGAATATTTTTTTACAATCAACCTTTGGTATACACTGCTTTGAAATGAAATTGTCCCACCCACAAGGAGTTATCCGAATGAGCCAAAAGTAGGTATACAGCAAGAGATACATCTGAACACACCTTTATTACGTTATGGAGCCCAGACGTGCACTCGTTTGTACAGGGTGTCCCAACGGAAAGTGGCATCAGTAGGTTGTGGAACCATCTCTAGCGGCGATGCATTGTTCCAGCCGCAGGTATAGGTGATCATACACGTGGCGAATGTCATCTTGCGGTACGTCTGCTGTATAAGTTCATGGAGATTGCGGAGTGATCGTAAACGACGTCCCACCATGTCCCACACGTCCTCAATTGGCGATAGGTCTGGGGACCTCGCGGGCCATGGCAGGCAGTTGACATCATGCAGATATGCCATGCTCATGTTTGCAGTGTGTGGTCTGGCGTTATCCTGCTGAAAAACTGCGCCGGGTATGGTGTGCAGAAAGTGCAGTAATACGGGCTGCTGAATCTGTGACGTAACATGCTGCTGTCAAGGTGCCTTGGATGGCGACTAAAGGTGTTCTGGTATCGTAGCCGATGGCACCCGAGACCATGATCCCAGGTGTTGGTCCATGATGGCGATACCGGATGCATTGTTCACTGCCCCGTTACAATGGTCTGCACCACACCCATGCGCGTCTGTCCTCGGTGTCCAAACAAAAGCTGGATTCGTCACTGAAGACCACCGGGCGCCATTCCATTCGCCAGCCCACTCGTTCACGACACAATTGCAGTCGTATCGCGCGGTGCCAACACCACCTATACTCTGTCCAACGACAGAAAAACTGGGCGTGTCCAGTTAAATTTCCAATTTCAATTGTTAAACATTGTTAATTTTATTTAGCAAAAATGTCTAACAATTGAAATTGGGAATTTAATTAGATACGCCCAGTTTTTGTTTCGTTGAACAGAGTATAGACAGAAGGCCTGCGCACAGAAACTTTATACATTGTTACATCATCATCAAACGACCAAATTTAGGGCTTATAATTC
>JAHWFO010017752.1:0-16496 GCA_023313115.1 Rhysida immarginata | reverse complement strand
GATTGTGACCCGAAACACACAGCAACGCTGACAAAGATGTGGTTCCAGGAGAAGCGAATTAACGTGTTGGATTGGCCACCACAGTCACCGGACATGAATGTAATTGAATTAAATCATTCTCAACGAAAAAAAAACTGTGGAAAACTAAGTCCAGAAAAAGAAATTAATGTATCAGAGGTGAATATTTTGTGAGGTAATTCATGTTTTCAGTGTTGGTAGCGCAAATGGTGACCCGGTCGACCGCTTTCAAAATAAGCCACCAGATGACAGTAAAACAATAGCGGATGCGCAATTTCTATCGTGAACATCGTCCATTGGGAATGGCTGCGCCGAGTCGATCTGCAAGCGACCTTTTCGATCGTCATTTGCAGCGAGAAAAACACTTTGATGTCGACGAATTGGATACATTTGTTCAAACAAATCTTCCGAAATTGGTTCCAGAACAACGCATAACGTATGACAGAATTATGCGTGCAATAACAAGTCAAAGCGGAGGATTGTATTTCCTAGATGCGCCCGAAGGTACAGTCAAAACTTTACTCATTTCACTTATTTTGGCAAGCATACGATCACGAAAAAATATTGCACTGGCAATCGCATCTGATAGTGCGGCAACTCTTTTGGATGGTGGCCGAACAGCATATTCAGCACTGAAATTGCCGTTGAATATGCAAATCACTGAGACACCCACATGCAATATAAAAAAAATTCTGGAATGGGTCAAGTACTCCAATCATGTCAACTCTTTGTAAGGGACGAATGCACTATGGCGCACAAAAAAGCATTGGAAGCGCTTCATCGTACACTAAAAGATTTGAGAGAATATGAACAGCTCTTCAGTGGCGCACTCATTTTATTGTCTGGTCATTTTTCGACAAACTCTACCAGTTATACCACATTCAACACCCGCTGATGAACTTAATGTATGTCTGTCGTGTATTTCTATGAACGCAACAGAGTGGAATAAATAAAGGTAATGAAACAATTCGCGTAATTGTTCGAATAAAGAATTTTACAAATGAATGATTTGATTGCTAGCAAAGAGCTAAACTATAAAAGTTCGATTAATCCAATTCATTAATATCAGCAGAGTTTAGCTGGAAACACGTCGAGTCTGATGTGCGTCGGATCTTGAACACGATTCGATCTTGGGCTCGGCAATTTCTGTCGTCTCGATCAAGGGTCGATCGGTTCGAGGAGCACGGACATCAACTCGGCTTAGTTGGCTGGTTGAGGGTACCGCGACATCTGTGAGCGGCGACCTTATTATGTTTGTCAACCGTGGAGGGAGAACTGTATAAAATAGAACGGGAGTATTAGTATAACATATCAATGAAAACTGAGAATGATATGACGCTCGCAAAAATTCATATACGACTCTACGATCTATCTTAAATAACGAGGTACCATTCGAAGCGGCGTCGCTGTCCAAGCGCGGACGTTCTGCCGGGCGCCCCGCGAGATTGCCGGCTAGGCGAAACACCACCTCGATGGAGTCGATCCTCCACGGGAAAGTTGTATGGGATGAGGACAAGACGGTGGCTTGTCGATAATTCCGATCACTTCCAAATCTTGGCAATCCAATCGGTTGCTCGTCTGAATCGTGGCAATCTTCGGAGGGTGGCGGAGCGTTGGCGTCTAACTCGGTCAGGGTGCTTGCTTCAGCTGATGACGCCTCGTCTATCACGAAAGAAGTCGAGGTTTTCGAATCAGTTCCCGTCGGGATAGATGCCTTCTTGATCCAATGCTCATCACCATTCGTTTCTTCCGAATCGCTAACGCTGCTGTGGCTGACTGGATTTACGTTAGAAACTAGTCCAAGAACATTAGCTGAATTTGATTCGATAAGCGTTTGCTTACGAGAACAGAGCTGCGAGGGCGAGTAACGTCTTCTACTTCGGGGCACCTTTTCCTCTTGTAGGTTGCGGTTGACTAAGTCCGATGGCGTACCACACACTTTGTTTGGTGGAGGTCCAAGGGCGCTCGGGGCTTCAACCGTAGCGCGAGCCCTTCGGGGCCGTCTCCTTCCTTGGCATGGTCGACGTCGGGGTTCGGTATGGCTTATCGTAACTTCACGCCGTCGGAGGCAGCGGCCCGTCGGCTGTGGAAATCTTCTTCGGTCGGACTGCCCAAGCTCCGCGTAGGGACTTCTACGAGAATGGCAAAATTTAAAGTCATTAGTATTAATTGTCAAATTATTACTTGCCCTGGGCAGTGGTCGCTCCTTAGTTCCATGAGCCTTGGTCATCGGTGAAGCATGACTTTCCAATTGTCGCGTTCGGATGGAGAGATTCTGATCAGGTCGATGGCCACTCACTGCAACTGCACCACAAGCAGAAACGGTTGGACTTTGCCCAGTCAGTGATGTTCTGGACAGAAGATTGGAAGAGAGTGCAATTTAGATGGGCCAGACGGCTGGCAATATTACTGGCATGACATCAGGAGGTCAGAAGAAATGTATTTCATATGGCAACAGGGAGGAGGATCACTTATGGTCTGGATTGGCTTCGGATGGAATGGTAGAACCAATTTAGCTATTGTTAGTGGAAGAATGAAGACTTCAGATTATCAAGATCTGCTTGATATTCATCTTTTACCGTTTGGGGAGAAGATTGGAGGGACCAGATGGATTTTCCAGCAAGATAATGCCCCAGTTCACCGTGCAAACAGCACATATGAGTGGTTTTTAGCAAATTGGGTGCAAATTATGGACTGGCCTGCCCTATCTCCAGATATCAATCCAGTGGAAAATGTATGGGGCGCTTTAGCCAGATCTGTTTACGAAGAATATAGAAGAATTAAAGTATGCTGTGTTGAATGCCTGGGAAGAAATTAATTCAGATTATCTGCAAAACCTGGTCACAACTATGCCAAACCGAATTTTCAAAAATATTGAAAAAAGGTAAGATTTATTGGGCATTAAGTGATGCTGGTCCTATACTTACGTGGCAGCTTAATTTTTATTTTTATAAATTCTCATTCTTGTTGTTGTTTGTTTTTCATTATTTTCTTTTGAAACAATAAATAATAGTTGTGAGAATCTGATACAGTGACAATGTTTTAATTATTTTATTTTGTTTCTTGCAGACAAGGGAAATGGGTGGTCCTACACTTATGTGACGCACCTTATATATACAGGGCGAGTCAAAAGTCACAGTACACCCTGTTTTTTTCGAAACCTTTCAGGAATTGGGAAATATGAATATTCCAGTAAGGTATGGGTGAGGTGGTCTATCTTTTACGGTACGTACCGAACATGGCCGCCATCTTGAAATCGGCCATCTTGAATCTAAGTCAATTCTTTTTAAATGGAAAGGGTCGTGTGATATATCAAATAACATCAGCATTTTCTGACAATTTCCTTCATGTAAACAGATTTGAAGTAGCAGTTATCGTTCAAAAGTTACAACACATTTTGTTTGGAATTACAGGCTGGACTGTTCTCCATAAAGGACAGTCATTTAATGTGTTCAACGTGGTGTCCCTCCTGGTCAAGGCACATTTGAAGGCGCTGAATCCAATCGTCATGCACTCGCAGAAGGATTTCCGCAGAAATGCTGGCACACGCTCCTTCAATGCTTTGCTGGAGATGGTGTCTGCTTCTGATTTTCTCTGCATATACGAGTTGCTTCAAATGGCCCCACAGATAAAAGTCAAGTGGTGTGAGATCGGGTGATCTGGGTGGCCAATCCAATGACCAAGAAATTGAACATCTAACCACTGAAGAACATCTGCACCATTGTGTGGTGGAGCCCCATCCTGTTGAAAGTAAGAGAGAAAGCTGCCATCTTCATTCAGAAGTGAGGGAAACACCACTTCTTGCAGCATTTCCAGGTAGCGTTGAGCATTTAGGTACTGTTCAATGAAAATGGGTCCCATTACACGGGTACCTCATATTCCACACCACACGATAACCTTTACGTCACCAACTAACTTGGAAGGTTCCATCCAGTGTGGATTGTGGTCACTCCAATACCAGTGGTTGTGACGGTTGACTTCACCACTGACATAGATTCCGGGCTGCGGAATTTTCTTTCCTATTTTTCATCATTAATTTGAATATTCTGAGGTAAGGCGTACTATTAAACCCTCAGTGATCATCAAATGATTTATTCTTTAAGAATTTACGCCTTAGGAAAGATAGTCCCAGCCGGCGAACTAGGTAACTGCTCTAACCAAGCCGTAAGGTCATGTAAATAGCGGTTCGCTTTCATGGCCGCAGTGGCGCAATTGGTTAGCGCGTTGGCGATTCCGGGCTGCGGAATTTTCTTTCCTATTTTTCATCATTAACATAAAAGTTTGCCTCATCACTGAAGAAGATACCTTGTTCAAAAGAGGGATCTTGTCGATGTTGCTCTAGGGCCCACGTGCAAAACTGCATACGTCTGTCTGGGTCGTCCTCTGCTAGGTGCTGGAGTATCTGAATCTTGAATGGATGCCATTGATGAGCATGAAGGATTCGTACGATCGATGACTGGCTGATTCCACATTCTGCTAACAAATGTCGTGTGCTGCGTTATGGGCTCTTGACGAAGGACGCCAAAACCATTGTTGAGCAATAATGAGATATTATGCAGATGTCTTTGACTCAATGTCTTAATTGTGGGTTTATTCATCTGCTCAACATAGTATAATAATGAAAAATCAATAAACATAAATAAAAAGGAACTAAAAAGAGAAGAACGACGAGATAGGACGACGAATTATACTGCGACGAAAATAATCGAACTTAAAATCGGCATAAATATTGATAGTAATTCTATACTTAGATAGTATAGTAATAATATACAATCCACCCAAATTTTGGTAGTAATTCTATAATTAGATCTATTTTCATTTCAATATTTATGCCGATTTTAAGTTCGATTATTTTCGTTTCGTTTTGTTTACATTTTTACCGCCAAACTCCATCCCACCCTGCCCATCTCACCCCTCAGGTCAGACCTCCTCCGCAAAAAAGCCACAAATCTTGCCTGACACCCAACACCGCGAAATGTCCAAGAAGAAGGGGAGGGCCCTCAAACTTTAAGCCAAGCCAGATGACCTGAAGATGTCCTGAGGCCAGGACGAAAGATCTCGTCGTTCTTCTCTTTTTAGTTCCTTTTTATTTATGTTTATTGATTTTCATTATTTTACTATGTTGAGCAGATGAATAAGCCCACAATTAAGACCATTGTTGAGGTTGTCTCGTCAGTAGCACTATTGGATGGCCACTCCATGCCTTGTCAACCACAGTCCCAGTTTCTCGGAATTTCTTAATTAAGCACTTGACAGTGTTGTTGTCTTTCTGGGTGCCGGTTGTTAAAATCTGCAGCTATGACACGGAAACTTCGTTCTCCAGACATCAAAATGACCTCAATTCTCTCCTCCGTAGTCAAAGCCATCTTCAGTTACCTGCAACAAAATGTGTTATAACTTTTGAACCATAACTGCTACTTCAAATCTGTTTACAGAAAATGCTGATGTTACTTGATATATCAAACGACCCCCTTTCCATTTAAAAAACTTGACGTAGATTCAAGATGGCCTGTTTCCAGATGGACCACCTCACCCGTACCTTACTGGAATATTCAGATTTCCCAAAACAGGGTGTACTGCGACTTTTGATTCACCCTGTATTATAGACTATGTATTTTATTTCCTTAAAAGAAAAAGTTTTGAATAATTCAAGTTAATTTTCTCTATATAGTCAAAGCAAAGAGAATAATAGAAAGTGATCATTTAGGATCAAGATTCAAGTAATTCATCCACCTTAGATCAAGATGATATTTAGAATGCACATTCCTCACTAATCCATCCGCACACGCTTGTAACAGCTTATCGGCTGAAGGATCCAGCAGAATTCTCAACTATGTGAAACACTATCTGGACGACAATATCTTGCAAAGGGAGGAAAATCCATTAGAATGCCTCAGGATTTTGGCGTTCTATCAAAGTAAAAAACCCAGCTTTGTACTCCTTCGCCGTGAAATGTTTAACATTACCTGCTTCCTCTGTACCTTCGGAAAGATTATTTTCTAAGGTAGGTAATCTCAAAAAGGCCGGCCACTGAAAAATGAAACAGATAAACCCCAAACGTGTCTTAAGACTTTTAATAATGAATAGCTTATGTAAAAAAGACAGGAGTAATACCTAATAAAGAATTTATGTTCAATGAACGTTATTTCTTGTATTAATTGTGCAATTTTCTCTTTTATTTCTATGTAAACAATAAAAGCGATACTATCGATAGTGAGCCCCGATAATGTCGATAGTACTATCGAATACTATTTTAGGGACTATCGCGCATCACTATCTGTACCAATATATTTTATTGCAATTAAGAAAAATAGTTTTGAATAATTCAAATTTTCAGTCATTTCAGTCTCCTTTTAGACCAATCGGAATTTGGACCAATCAGCGTTAGACCAATCTCCCGCAACTCCGACTTCGCTGGAACAATTGGGCCAAACTTTATAGTAATGTAGATCTTGCCTAGATGAATCTGGATACTGAATTTCACTTCTTTACGTACACCTCATTTCAAAAGCGTCTTAACTTAGATGAATATTGTTTGGCCTCCGAGGTGAATAATGTTGCAAATTTTGCAAAACATTAAACCAGTGAAATTAATCAGTTCAAGCAAGAAGTTGAGTTCGAATTGCAATAATTTTACTGGTTTAAAGCCGATTAGTTTTAGTGGCTTGATGTATTGCAAGGACGCTGGAGATAATTTCACCTATGTGAAAACCTTTTGGAACAGGGTGTACAGGGTGTTGCAGATAACTACAGGGCAGTTTAACGGGAAGCCTACCCGCTCTTTTGTCCCCTCTGACTCCCATCCACGTAATTCCGACCCCAGCTAACAATCAAAAGCAAACTAAATAGTGAAGGTGGACATGCCCATAGTCAGCTAATTCCGAATTTCAACCTTCTACCTTCAACCCTCAAAAAATGTAGAAATTATAAGGGGGACGGACGGACATTGCAAAATCAATAAGTAGCTCCATTCTTCCGCCACTTAATAATATATATTACTAGCTGAAGTACACGGCATCGCTCGGAGAAAAATATAGTTTTTTCATTTTTATGTATACAGGGTGTTATCGGTTCTCGAATAACGTGTACAAACCTGCGGGGGGCGGGTGATAGAGGGATCAAATCTAAGCAATTTTTTTTTCTCTTGGGCATTTTATTTTAAGATAAAAAATGTTGGACGTCGCGTGGACGTAATAAGCCACTCAACCCGTGCTTCTGGAACACGTCAAAATCATGGTCAATCATGTAATAGAAAGAACAAAAACACATTGCATACAGTACAATAATGTGACATGTTTTTTATAAAACATACAAATGTTTTACAAAGTGTTCAAATTGACTCCCACTGCCATGAATGCATGCTTCACAACGTCGCCGCATGGACTGACGTGCACGTTCAAAAGTTCCTGTTCTTCGCAATTTGGTCCGCAGCTACGTTGATTCTGGCTACCAGCTCTTCATCGGACCCCACTGGTATCTCCAATCTCTTTAAGTGTCCCCACAGAATCTAAACAACTGATTCCTACCGATAACAATGCCTCAGAGAAAAATAATGAAAGAGGGAAATATTGCTTAGATTTGATCCCTCTATCACCCTCCTCCCCCGCCAAGTTTGTACACGTTATTAGAGAACACCCTGTCTACAGAGTCCGCCAAAAAATGTATACACACTTCAGCAAAAGAAAAAACTATATAAAAGTTATAACACTAAATTCATACAGGCATCAAGCGATGAATGCAAGTCCTCTTTGACTTCTACAATTACGACAGCTGTTCAAAGTGATTATCATAAGCGGTGAGATATTTTTGAATACAGTTGCTCCTATCAATATCCTAGCAAACTCTTATCAGCAATCTCCTACGTCTAGGTGGCAATTGTGGTCTTCTTTTTAACCGACTTCAAAAAAAGCAGGTTATCAATTCGACTCGTATGTATGTAATATTGTTGGAATTCCACAATATTCATATATGTTAGTCTACGTGGGCTTCTGAACATATGTGCCGAATTTCGTTGTATGCTTGTTTGTCCACGTATTTCTCAGAAACTAGAAATCGAATTGCAATAATTCTTTTTTTATTGGATTAACGGTTATTCAACTTAGGGAACAGTCGCAAGTTTCATCAAAATCGGTTAAGTAGTTTCCAAGATATGGACTGATCATAGTTAGACGATAGTGAAAGTTTCATCAAAGTCGGATTTTTATACTGTTTAATCTTGTTAACCGACTTCAAAAAAAGGAGGTTATCAATTCGACTCGTATTTATATACAGGGTCGGAACACATTAATATGACCACCTGCTAGTATCCGGAATATCCACCTTTGGTAGCAAGCACAGCAGATAGTCGATATGGCAGAGAGTCAATAAGTCCTCGGAAGGTGGTTGCAGGTATCTGGGATCATTCGGCGATCAGTGCATCCCGTAATTCCATCACCGTGCGTGGTGGAGGGCCCAGCTTGCGGTCGAGATGGTCCCACAAATGTTCAATGGAGTTGAGGTCCGGGGAGTTCGGTAGCCATGGGAGTAGCTTGAATTCATCCTCATGCTCCTCGAACAAGTCGTGGACAATTTTGGCAGTATGGCAGGGAGGTGAAAGGTGCCATCACCCTGAGGAAACACTGTCGACATGAAGGGGTGTACCTGGTCTGCGACGATCGTCAGGTAGCAAACAGCATTCAGTGCACCCTCCAGCAGTATCAGTGGACGCAGACCATACCACGAAAACATCCTCCAAACAGTCACACATCCCCCACCAGCCTGTCGTCTGCCAACGATGGTGTCGGGATGCCTATTCTCAGATGCTTCCCGGCGAATTCTCCATCGTCCGTCCACTCTGTTCACCAGAAACCACGACTCGTCAGAGAAAGCAACCCTTTGCCACTCGGCCGAGGTCCAATGGCGATAGTCTATTGCGAATTGGAGACGTTTTCGGCGATGCACAGGCGTCAACATGGGTGCTGTTACCATACGCCTGCTCCGGAGCCCCAACCTCAAGAGGGATCGTTTCACTGTCTTGGTGTTGACACGCCTAGTGGCCCCAGTGTTCATTTGCTGTGTCAGTTGCTCAACAGTGGCACGCCGATTGGTCTTGGCCAGGCGTCGTAACCGACGCTCGCCTCTAGGATCGATGACCCGTGGGGCCCCACAGTTACCTCTTCGGTTGCTCGAAACTGTCTGGTTCGTCCAGTCGCGGTACACCTTCACAACGGCAGCCCTAGAGCAGTTCACAAAGGTGGCCGTTTCTGAAATGCTGCCCCCCTTAGCTCGATAGCCAATGATCATCCCCTTTTGGAGGTCCGACAGGTCACTTGCTTTGCCCATGACGGCGACAATTGCTGTGTTAACGGATGCTACTACACATCTGCTGTTGTCAGCTTTTAATGATACGCAATGATTTTTCATCTGCATACCAAGGGACGTTCCAACATGTTCGAGGAGAGGTGGTCATATTAATGTGTTCCAACCCTGTAATATTATTGGAATTGCACAATATTTGTATATGCGGGCTTCTAAACAGGTGTGCAAATTTCATATATGTTTGTCCACGTATTTCTCAGAAACTAGAAATCGAATTGCAATATTATTTTTTTATTGGATTAAGTATCTTTCAACTTAGGGATAAATCCAAGTTTCATCAAAATCGGTTCAATAGTTTTCAAGATATGGACTGATATAGCTAGGCAATAGCGAAGTTTCATTAAAGTCGGTTTTTTATACTCTGTTTAATCTTGTATCGGGATCGTTTTTATTCAATACATGTAATAATATTGGGGTGTAAGCGTTCGATTTTGCTGTTACGGAAAAAATGATGGATGATATGTAGTAAAGTGTGTATACATTTTTTAGGGGACTGTCAACACCACCTATAAGGCCTGATAACGGAAAAGCCATACCACTGCCTACTTGATACTAACTGCCTGTCCACTGAGGCAGAAAAAGTCAGCCAGTACGATAACATTGGACGATGGGGAGAAAATCTGGCGCCCTCTAACGTTTATTTACGATACCTGCATAAAACTGTTTAAATTTTACCAGTTTCATGGCCCACTGTATAGTAAATATAGAATGGGTCATACCAGTTTTCTGAAGGTATCGTAAATAAACGTTAGAGGACGCCAGGTTTTCTCCTCATCCTACTGGCTGATTTTTTTCCTATCGTTTTCTGCCTCAGTGGACAGCGGTGTGACCAGATGATGCAATTCATTACTACCGTAGTACTAAATGGCCTAAAATCCTAGCCGTAGTAATGACCGTAGTAATTTGGAAAAAGTAGTAATATGTAGTACTATTTGACATCTCCGTAGTAATAGGTATAATAATATCTAAAACATGTGCATTGGTCATTAGTCCAACGTCCAACATGCAACAACACCTATACCCTGTCTCAGCTTCAGTTGAGAGTGACGTCACGGAACGACGTCGTTTACCGGGCATAGTGCACAACATCGTATCCTTCCGCCATAATGCTTGTACTACGCTAGACCGTCCTATAATCACGTGGCTTCTCGAAGTAGATTAGTCGAATGGTATCTGTCCGATATCTTTTTTAAAGTTAATGTTTAAAATATTTTAATTCTCTTCGTGTAAACTCTATCATCTTCGTTTCTAACACATCTCTTTCACGTTAGTTCTTCACGTAGGAACAAGACGCCGCCATTTTCATTTTACAATCAAATAATCTCGACTACAGATCAACTTCATTTTAATTAGGTTTTTTTTTTTTTTTTAATTTCATGAAATGGCTTTTCTATCCGCCGATTTTTTTATTATATCGAGAAGAAAAATATGAAATATGATTGCAGAAAGAATTTTGAACTTTTTTTATATAAAAAATTATTCAAACTATTTCTTCATGCGGATGAACTATAACCGTTTCACTCGTGACGTCACTCTCAACTAAAGCTGAGACAGAGTATAGAGTGGATGGTGTTGATTGATGAGTTTTTTTTAATTTTATTTTTTATTTTTATTAATTCATTGTAATCCATTACATCCATCCAGAGCCTGTATGGCTTGAGGCAGACGAGTTGGGTCTCTGAATGGACCTGGATTAACGATTGCTGTATGATGGTCACAGCAGCCGGGGGAGGGGGTGAAGATCCTGAGTCACTGATGAGCCACCCATCCAGTGACTAGCCGTGCCTGATGTTGCTTAACTTCACTGAAGTTGTGTTTCAGTGAAAACCCACCAGGCCAAGGCCTCCCCTTTGTGAGTGATGACTCATGCTTACGTTGCATTGCGTGAGTGGATGAAGTGGATGTTGTTGTTTGCGTTCCACATTACTTCCGCCAGACGCCAACCCAGCCACTGGCAAGCAGCCAGACAGCAACCCAGTAGCTTGCCGCATGGCTCCCACCGCATTCCGCTTCAGCTCCCTCCGTCTGCCACACGCAGCTGCATTCGCATCCAGTCGCATCGCATTGCATTGCATTCGCCACAGTTTCTAGTAACCGACATTTGTTGCTTTGTGTTGGTAGGTGGTGCAGACGTGTGCCTACCTTCACTCGTTTAACGTTAACTTCTTGTCTTGCGTTGTATAGCACTTCAGGAGCAAAATATAATTGCATTGCTTTCATACGCTGACTGTAGAAATTGCTACGATCATTGGTAGAAATACGGTTAACAATGATCGAAATATGATGAAATAACAATGTATGACGTTTCAGTTGTTTGGCTTTCTTTCTAGGTGTTGTTTCTGTCCGACAAAAAATTCTTTTATCTTTGTAAGCTACGACTCAATCCAAATAAATAAAATAAAAACCCGGAGTTTTCTATCGGGAAGCAAGACGAAATCAGGAACTGACATCAGAATATTTTCTGCCGTTGTTTTTACGCATGTGGGAACCCCACCTCTACTCAAAGCCTGAGCGCGAAAACGTCATACATTGTTACATCACATACGGTAGGGTATTGTTGATCATATTTCAACCAATAATAAGCCCGAAATTGTCCCTACCGTAGGTGATATAACAATGTAAGATTTTTCTCTCTAGGCGGTATTGGAACCACGACTTAGGCCGGTATTCAGAATGAGCACTCATGCTCTTGCTCTTACTCAGGACCATTGTTGAATCCAAATTTCATATTGTTGAATTCGTTCTCAACAAAGGTTTGAGTAAGAGCAAGAGCATGAGCGCTCATTCTGAATATGGCGGTTAGTATCACGGTCTATAGATATTCATGGTCATCGAGGTCCATTGTTAAAATGAAGCTAAAGTTTCTAGCTCCCGATAGGGCGGGAACTCTATTGAAAAGTGGCGCTGCATGCACAATCTGCCCAACTGCGCCACCCTACTTCAATGAAAATCTCTATCGCAGGTTGCGGTCGGGAATAGTGCGATCTATGCGGCACCTGGCGCGATCTGTTTTCCTTAGCTTCTCGAAACAATGGAAAATGGCCGAAGCTCGATGACCATGAATATCTATAGACTGTGGTTAGTATCAAGTAGGCAGTGGCCATACATTGCTACATCATTAGTCGACCCTTGTTAATACTATCATAGTCTTTTAATCCCCTGGTCTGTGCACAGCACGGTCTATAGATATTCATGGTCATCGAGCTCCATTGTTAAAATAAAGCTAAAGTTTCTAGCTCCCAATAGGGCGGGAACTCTATTGAAAAGTGGCGCTGCATGTACAATCGGCCCAAAAACGCCTGCAGCGCCGCCCTATCGACAGACAGAAACTTTACTTTCATTTTCAGTTTCAATGAAAAACCTCTATCGCAGGTCACGGTCGGCCCTGGTGCGATCTATGCGGCATCTGGCGCGATCTGTTTTCCTTAGCTTCTCGAAACAATGGAAAATGGCCGAAGCTCGATGACCATGAATATCTATAGGGAGTGCAAGTGTGACGTCAGTCCTTGGAATTCTTCAGTCACGTGACTCGATTTGGTTCCAAACAAGTCTTCTCGCTTCGGGATTTAACATGGTTCCAACGTAGGGATGGAATAAAATCGCTTTGTATAAGCCCAGTGTTTATAACACATTTAAGATGTGAAATTGTTTAGTTCCTCACTGCTCAAGAAGGAGCCAAAACAGCGATTTAGACGTCTATCGTTTTCCCAAAGAAAGAAAGATCCGCGAACGATGGCATTCTTTTGCTAAGTGATTAAAAGTGATTAAAAAGCGTTCTAATATTAATGTCTAAATTATATAATGGGATTAAATGTCTTAATAACAGTATCAATTACACAAATTAACATAATAATTTAAGAGATGTCATTTTTGCTGGCCGCCCGTTTCAACGTTACTAGTACGTATATTGCGTGGTTCCAATGTTTGGAACCAGCGATCCCATTTCCTAGGCTCTCGGCCCGTTCATCGCGCAAATGACGTCAGCCGTGACGTAGTCACTTGCACTCCCTATAGACCGTGATTTCAAAAGCGGTTAGAGCCTGAGTTGCATGAACCAATGAGCGTGAAGAAAGATTTTGACGTCACCAATAAAATAAGTACTGACCATTAGCCTCCTGTAACCGGCCGGGGGAAAACCAACTGCCCCCTGTAACCAAATAGGTTGGGATATATATCATTATCTTGCCCCCGGAGGGGGACGTCGTAGACCAATGAGGCCCGCAGGGCCGAGAGTTATGTGAGGCGCGAAGCGCTGAGAGTAGTAAAAATTTCCTGATTGGTTCATGCAACTCAGGCTCTAATCGCAAGTGTGATTTCTACCAATAATAAGCCCTAAATTCCGTCGACTAATAATGTAACAATGTACAGTAGAATCTCGTTATTACGTTTTTCAAGGGACCGAGAGATTTAAAAGTTATTAACGAGATAACGTCTTATCGAGTAATGACCAAATAGCACTAACGGGATCAGGACCGCGGGAAAAAAAAACGTAAAACCGAGATAAACTTATTACCGGAGAACGTAATAACGAGATTCTACTGTATAATGCTTCCGTTATCAGGCGTTCTGTCTAGGTGGTGCTGACTCTGTAGAAAATAAAAGATACATTGTATTCCCGCGCGAAAGACTTGCATCAGGGGACGTTTAAGAAATGTCACGCTCTTTTTGGTCTTTTCAGACTCCCCTCCCCCCATGTCACGCTGTGTCACTCTTTTCATACCCCCCTCCCCTTTAAAGACGTCACACCTAAGTCACCCCCCCCCCCCTTTCAACAAACAAAAGGAATAAACTTTGGTTTCACCCCTACTTAATGGTTCCTAGTCGTTTCGTAACACGTTCAGCTCGTTGCATTCACCTTGTTCCAGGAACGTTCTGTCACTAAGTTGACTTTTAGCTCACCATATACATGTCATATCAATGAATATTGACCAGCACCCCTTCAAGGCACACGCATGGTTCGCCCCAACAACGATTACACACGGCAAAATTTGCATAACAGGCTGAGAAAGCTTTAAAGCTGGTGAATCAAACGGCAGGTGCACGAACCTCAAGATGGGTAAACGTCCGGATTTAACGGACATCCATAAAGGGATGATAATAGGCTAACGCAGCAAGGGCGGCACCATCTCCGAAACGACGCGATTTGTGAACTGTTCACGGTCCGCTGTAGTGAAGGTGTACAAAGAGCAGACAGCACGGACAGAAATCGCATCCTAACGCCATCACTGTAAAGGGTCACGAGCCATCGACCAACGGGGTGAGCGGCGCCTACGACGACTCGTGAAAGGTGACAGGAGAGCCATAGTCCATCAACTGACCGCCAGATTCGACAGTGGTGCCAACAGACGTGTATCCGACATTACCGTTGAACGCACCCTGCTACGGATGGGCCTGAACAGTCGACACGTGGTTGCTGCACTCATGTTGACCAGGGGTCATCGTCAACAACGCCTAGATTTTGCACGTGAGCACCGCCATTGGACCACAGACGAGTGGGCTAAGGTCGCCTTCTCCGACGAGTTCAGGTTTTTGCTCCATAAGACTGACGGGCGATGGCGAGTGCTTCGTGAACGCCATAAAAAGAGACTGCAGGAGGCTATTGTGGGCCGGAAACAGGCTGGTGGCGGTAGTGTGCATATGTGGGGGATCTTCTGTTGGGAGCAGTTAGGGCAATTTGAAAGCCTGTGGCTATCTGTCAATCGTAGTGGACCAGGTGCAGCTGTACATGCTCACGATGTTCCCCCAATGTGATGGTATGTTCCAGCAGGACAATGCACCCTGCCTCAAGGCACGTCTCTTTCTGGATTGGTTCGAGGAAAACTCTACTGACTTTCAGGTGCTCCCTTGGCCCGCTAATTCGCCGGACACCAATCCAATCGAACATGTGTGGGAGCACCTTGATCGCCATGTACAACAGCTGGACCCTCACCTATGGTTCTCGAAGCTCTGTGGACAGCGCTTCAAGCGGAATGGACTGCCATACCATCGGACCATACCGCGCACTTCTTGTGTCCATGCCACCACGCCTAGCAGCAGTTATGGCGAAGGGTGGCTACTTCCATTACTAAGCGGGTGGTCATAATTCAGTGATATGACAGTGTAGATAGCGGGACCAGTTATACACTCACACATCAAAACTCATGGCACACTTGCCTAATAACGTGTTGGGACCCCTATGACCCGGATAACAGCGGCGACCCATCGTGGAAGAGAGTCTACTTGTCCCCGGAATACATCCACAGGCAACGCAAGCCATGCCGCCTCCACAACGATGCTGCATTGACTATAATCTGTGCAATAAAAGAAAAAACGGGCACCACGCCAATTTTTTCTTTTATTGCACAGCTCATAGTTGTGTTGATGACGGCCTGACAGACCGTTCAATGACGACCCACAAACGTTCAATGGGATTGCAATCTGGGGAACGTGGAGGCCAAATTATTGTCGTGAAGTCGGTAGCATGTTCCTCCAACTACTGTCGTGTCACAAGAGTCGTGTGTGGAAGCGCATTATCTTACTGGAAGATGCCGTCGCCCGCGGGGTAAAAACAGTTCATGAAGGGGTGCAGGTGGTCCCCAAGCACATCGACGTAGGAAGTAACTCGCAGAGTGGATGTCAGATGCACCAATGGACCCATTGCATGCCACGAGAAGCATGGAGCCTCCACCTACCTGAGTGGTCCCCACCTGACAAGCAGGGTCTATGGCTTCGTGTGGTCTGCACCAGACACGAACACGACTATCGGCCTGATGCAGCTGAAACCGTGACTCCTCGGACCAGGTAACCATTCGCCAGTCCTCAACGGTCCAATGTCGATGTGGTTGGCCCAGGCTAGGCGTTGCCGACGATGTGCAGCTGTCAAGAGTGGCACCCGTCGTGGCATCCTGCTCCACAGTGCGGCCGATTGCCAAACAGCTGGCCAAAACTCGAAAAATAAAAGTGTCTAGATAAGATTTTTTTAGCATGCAGTTGGCTAGAGGGATCCTATAAGAATTAAAAATGGTTAAGAGTAACGTCCTATACCCCAAATTCTTTCTTTATTTTCAGTTGGAGTTTGGCCTTTTTTCAAGCGCACTATTGGTGTAGTTATTCGGCAAAACCTTTAAACGTGTGAAAGCGCG
>JAHWFO010017727.1:0-11128 GCA_023313115.1 Rhysida immarginata | reverse complement strand
AAACCCTCACAGAACAACTAATGATTCAGTCTTAAATGTTTGCACTGTGTGAACCATGCAAAATTAGCTTTGGTGGAAGATCCTCAATTGCATTTCATTGCTTTAAAATTTGCTGATAATGATGATTGAGGAATTCCATGCTCAGCAAAAATCTCTGTTTCTTCTTTACCAAACAGTCAAGTGTTTGTTCTGATGTTAAATGTTTAGGAGCCTTCATGTAGTGACACTTGATGTGCTTATTTTCTCTCTCTCTTTCTCTTACTACACTGCTGGACAATTGCTAAGGAACAACATCTTTGTCAATAAATACTGTCCCAAGAAATAAACGTTACCAAAACTTCAGTAGACGTATTACATTGACTTTATGAACACAGAATGGCATGGAATTTGAACTAAGGAAACAAACATAATGGCAAAAGCAGAAGAGGTATCATGAAGCATCAGTGAGTGACTAAATAAAAATGTTGGTTGTTTGTCACCGGTTTGAAATGTGAGACCCTTATTAGTGAGTATTGCCTCCTCAATCTGCAATGCATATTTTGCATGTTTGGCATCCTTCCCACCAGACTGTTGAGAAGAGCAGTCGGGATCTTATCCCATTCTTTCTGTAATGCAGATGTCAGTTCCTGGCGCGTTCTGGGAGGAGGATTCCTTTGTGCCACACGTCTACCAAGAGCATCCAAGGCATGTTCTATGGGATTAAGGTCCAGGGAGTATGCGGGCCACTGCAAACACTTGACATCCCCACTCAAGAACTTCCAATCCCGGATGTTCGCCCTGTGTGGACGGCCATTGTCATCCATGAATACAAAGTCTGGACCAACTGCTCCACAGAAAAGATGAACGTGATCCAGAAGAATCTCCCTGCAATACCGTGCTGCTGTAACCGACCCTCCTGCAAAGATGTGAAGGGGTTTCTGGCATCATGTATGATGCCCCCTCCACACTATGATTGGACCAAAACGTTGCACTTCCCAAACATGTTGTTGGTGATAACGAGTTCCCTTTTCACCCCAAATCAGTTGATGCCCAGAATCACTCTGCATAGTGAACCGAGACTTGTTGGAGAACATCACCATGGACCACTCATGATCACCCCAAGCACGATGCTCGTTACACCACTCTAATCTTTTCCGTTACACATCTGCGGCTGTCTGTGCGGGTGTCTGATTTCTTCCTCTTTTAGCTGAAAGGGTTAAGCTACGGTCCTCAAGTGGTTGTGCTTTTTCGATGACCACCTCCCATGCACATGTGATATTACCCCATTTTTGTTATATCACTCGTAATTGACCTACCGTGATGTATCCAAATCACAGGCACTCAGAGCAATACCTCCACTTTCTTTGGTGGCGTTATAAGAAATAATTCTTATCACAAGAACTAAGTGTGATAATTACCTTTTTATGTGTTGTATCCTAGTTGCCTCTTTGCATGACATTTTATATACAGGATGTTTCATAATTGGTGTCCCGTCTTTAGGTCCAAATAATGGCTCAAGGGGAACAGGTGGGGAGAAAATGAATATTGATTATTTGGTTTTAATGTCCCGTATTTCAGAATAAAAACATTTCGCGTCCCTGGGGGTGAAGTGGTAAATTTTGAAAATTTTAATTTTGTAGGGGTAGGGGTTAGAACCCATGTGTTATTTAGAAAGTTGTAGAGCATCATGTAAAATGTGGATTTAGCAAAAAACCCAGTGAAAAATTCTCATCCCCTGCCCTTTATCGAGTGGGTAAAGTGAAAGGTATGGCTAACTTATTAATAAGTTTCTAATGAGTTTTTCTGTTTTTGTCTAAATTAGCTAGCCATACCTTTCACTTTACCCACTCGATAAAGGGCAGGGGATGAGATTTTTTCACCGGGTTTTTTGCTAAACCCACATTTTACATGATGCTCTACAACTTTCTGAATAACACCTGGGTTCTAACCCCTACCCCTACAAAATTAAAATTTTCAAAATTTACCCCTTCACCCCCAGGGACGCGAAATGTTTTTATTCTGAAATAGGGGACATTTAAACCAAATAATCAAAATTCATTTTCCCCCCACCTGTTCCCCTTGAGCCATTATTTGGACCTAAAGACGGGACACCAATTATGAAACACCCTGTATATATGCATGTGACCAAGCGTGGAGACATATCATTAATCAGTCAGAGTACAGAGTAAGGATTAACACTTTTAAATTATGAAATAAGGTTGATCTCCATTTGTTACTCGTGTCGTATAGTGAATCTTCTACGATATGACCTCCTCTACAGGAGAAAGGAAATACTATTCATTACAGGATGTCTCCAAATTTAGTTCTCAATGAAAAATAAGAGGTCAAAATTCTATTTATTAAGAAACTCTTTATTTTCAAAGAAATTCAAAAATTGAACTTTAAAAGTATCTCGGGATAAATGTAATCAGATAAAGTAAATCTTAACCATCTAAATTTAATAGAAAAAGATCTCCTTAAATAAGCTCACCAGTTTAACTCTAAATAAATGTAAATAAAAGGAAAAACGTTTGCTCAAGGAGGGGACAATACCCAAAAGAATTAACCATGTGATAGGGTTTAGACTGTTCTTTAAAAGAATATTATAATTAACACGCGCGAGGGCTGAGAATGCATGAAAGTGAAACAAATGAACTATCGTAGTGCACTTACCTGTATTTACACTGAGTTCATGCTGCGCTGAATGTTGAGCGATCCTTCTACGCTGCGAAGTTCTCCGAAGAAAAGTGAAGCACTGAACACATGTGTATGACATTGCTTCGTCATTGATTGTTGCCGCCGAAGACATCGGGGAATCCCGACGCATACCACCGAGCCACTCGGTGAACCTGATGCAAGCACAGCTCCTTCCCCACTCCAGGTCAAGGGAAATGGCACGGCGAATTTAGATCTGATGTTCGGTGGTGCTTTGCTCAGCATCTTCCTTCTTCGAGGTTACAGGAGAACTTTTCATGTCACTGTTATTGACAGTGAATAAAAAATGACCGTCATGAAGATTAGAAGAGCGCCCTTTCATGACTCCATCGATAATTCAAACCACTGTAGTAGATTGACAGTTCGCAATTGTGAGCATATTTGCTATAGAGCCTTCAACATCCGTAATGATGTTCCTTCACGGTTCATATCGTTGCATTGTCCTTAACAATCCATTGATTGTGTCAGGTCATCACAGACTCACTGCGATTTAACCTTCTCAACAAACCATTGCATTGTGTCTCGTTATCTGTTCGCTCGCTAATTTAAAGACAACAAAGGTTTCTATAACCCCACAGTTTTCAAAGGAGATGGGAGCTCCCATTTGACGGGTGCTCTGTAGACACTTGAAACTGTTAAGAACTATCGTTCATTCACTTCATTCATTTTTCCACGATCGGGAAAAGGTCACGTGGGGACGCCGAAGCTTATTAGTGAAGAGCGTGCTCTCCCCCTCTCAATAGGTTTAATTAACGAAAAGGCGGGAATCCACACAAAGAGCAAACGAAAGTAAGATAATAAGTAAAACTTTAAGATTTCTTAAAATCTAAAAGAATTTGTCATAGACAGACATACTGAAATTCAAGCACACAAGGTGAGCAAATAAACTAATGAAATAGAACAAGGTACATTATGAATAAAATGAATAAATACAATAAAGAGAAAAGAATCCACATGGATTTTTATTTAAAAAATCCGTAAAGACAATTTTATATTGTCACACACACATAAAGCGAATTCTCTGGTGGCATCAGCGGTTTTCAAACAAGAAACAACACTTTTCGCAACGCCCATTGCTCGTGCAACTTCAGTCACACTTTGCCCTGTTTCAAGCTGTGCAACAGCTTGTCCACGATCATAATCACTCAAATGACGTCTCTGCGGCATTCTGCAGACGATATGTGATACAGGGACTGAAAATTTACAGTAATGTTCGCAAAACACTTGCACGTGTATTCGCCCTAACACTCCACGACTACTGATTTTCACTGAACCACAGTTCATTGGACACGTGACTTTTATTCAAATTATGCAAATCGAACAACAAAGTAGCAACCAATGCTTTGACATGTCCTGCATTATTTTCTAGTGCCCTTAAATAATGGAATGCACATGTTCCTTAGCAATTGTCAAGCAGTGTATGTGGTGGTAATGAAAACTGGAATGTATTTTTTCATTCAGTTTCAGTTTTCTTTGTAAAAATGAAACTTTATAAGATTTGAAAAGGATGTAGAATTCTCTTCATTAAACTATGATATTCGGTAAACAGAGTTTTGTTGGAGTGAAGCATTTTTTTTAATAAGTTAGTTGACTTCGCCTGTACTTAGGTTTTCTTTTCTTTATATTGAAATTTTGTTAAAATAGTTCCACCTGTATATTACTAACCAAAATTATAAATATTTAGAAATAAACCTCTGAGGCTGTGGTTACTTACAGTTGGAAGAACTAGGAGACAAAACATCCTCTTGACCAAAAAAGTTGACATTTATTGGCACAGATGACATGGTGATCATCAGTCAGTATGCACAGATTTTCCAATTCGTACAGAATATATACCGGTGAGTGGCCAATCAGAGAGAAAAATGAAGTAATTTCTCTGATTGGTTACATAAAAAAGAGGATTGGCAAAGATAAAATAAACAAAAAAATATGGGTCAATCAGAGACGGGATCTCTGATTGGTTACAAATGAAAAGAGCAAATTAAGGTCTGATACAATTAAGCAGACCCCTGTCCAATCTGATAAATTTATAGGACCTCTGTCTTGATTCATAAGGTCATCTGGGGGTCTTTGAAATCTCCCAGGATTCCAAAAAATTTAGGCTTCTATAATCTACTGTTGTACGGAGAATCTTGAAATTACTTTTATCTGTTGTGTGTCCACTTGTCAGGTTGTGTTGGACATGGCCTGACATCTCGGGTTTATAATTCTTAACATAGCTGAATTGTTTTTGAATCCTAGTTTCCATTCTTCTCCACAATTGTCCTACATATTTGAGTTTGCAAGTCCCACATTTAAGTTCACAGATCCCTGATGTGTGCAGGAGTGGGATCTTGTCTTTAGCCAATCCTAGCAACTTCTTGATGGTATGGTTGCTTCTGTGAGCAATTAATTATCAAATCACATTTTTTACATATTCGTCGAAGGCCTTTTAGAAGTTGTTTGTTATATGGCAGACTTCTGAATCGTTTCTTCTGGTTACCTTCTTCTGGAGGGTTGCCACTTTAAGTTTTAGTTTCCATTTGTGTTTCCAAACAAATAAAAAAAAAAATTCCATAATCTGATGAACAGATCACCAACAGTCACATGTTGTATATAGTAGTTACCTCCCTATGCACTTCACGAAGACATTTGAATGTTCAACATGCAAATCAAGAAATTACCAAATGTTGTGTCCAGTTAAGTTCCATGCCCAATTGTTATGGTGTCAATGGTCATCACATTTGAGTACATTTATGATTAACTTAAAAGAGTAAAATTATTTATGCACTGTGGTTGTTTGTAAATTACAAATATTTGTGAATGTTGGTGATCCGTTTATCGAATTTTGGAATTTTTTTTTTTGTTTTGTTTGGAATTCCATGCTGAGCAAGTCTTCAATTGGAATTTTTCATGTATCTGTTGCAGTTTTTAAGATAGGATTTGAATGTGTCCTAATTTGCATATTTGGGATGATGAAAAGTGCACCATGGGATAAGTCACCAACAACTTCCTGTTCATTGGATTGATCAAAATTGACATATCTTCTTTGGTTACCGAAAACACGGGGGGGGGGCTCATTTTTGTGTCCACCCTGTATATTCTCTATGAATTGAAAAATCTGTGCATACCTTGTACATCTGTGCCAATAAATGCCAACTTTTTGTGGTCAAGTGGTTGATTTTGTTCTTCCAACGGAAATTTTATTTCTTAAAATTTGAAAAACAAAATTTTTAAATAAGTGATTGAAGTTCATTTATGTCAAACATGGAGGCTTATTAATATCAGTGTCTAAAATGGGGTTGTTGATTTGGCAAGACTCTCCATAAGATGTGTAAAAAATATTGCATTACAAGACATGAACATGCCTCTTGTTCTATAACTAAAGTTTCTACTTTGATACTTTTCTTACTTATCATAATTTTTAATGCATTTTTGAAAATTTTCAATCTGTTTGAAAGTTTCTGTAAGTTTAAAAAAATATTAAATGATGAAAGTGGGTTTTTGTTATAAATTAATTTTATTTGATTTTCACAAACAAGTTTATAAAACTCCCCTCTCCTTCCATCATCAAGTTAACATCCATTTTTTATGTTTAGAATATTGGTTAATCAGATCAGTTGACATTGTTGCTGATAAATTTTTATCTAGGTTTGATTAAGATATAAACTTGCTTTTAATGTTAGTTCCCCTCTTCTTGGTGTAAAAATTATCTGTCATTTTCTTAGAGGAAGTAGAAAGTGAATTTGTGGAAATCAAAAAATTAGAAAAGGAAAAAACCTAACTTTTTTCCTTTTATAAATGACAAATTTCCAGGAAATAGTGAGTAATTTTGCTGAAGTGAACATTAGATTTAAGTGATATGAAACTCCAAACACCATTACTTTTAATGTTTTTATTCACTTAGCATCATGTATAACCATCGAAATAAGAGAGATACTTTTGTAAGTTAAAACTTTTTTTTTTTGATCAGTTATCTGTATGTAGAGAAGGGAAGCCCAAACAACCTAAGATATTTCAATATTTTTAATTGCTGCAGTTGCGTTTTCACGGTCTGAGATTTGAAGTTTACAGCAGTTTACTATGTAATCAATTTAGATTATATTAGCTACATAATGAGCAATCATATACAGTACTGGAAAAAAAATTAAACACCTTTTTTTAATTGGAAGATATTGATTTTTGTTTGAAATTGGAAAATACTATGCCCTCTTAAAATCTGGCTTATAGATTTCATTCAGGGTTAGATTTCAGCTGAATCATCTGAATGAGTCATTTAAATTTTAAATGACATTGTGACATTACATGTCAGTATAATGTGATGCACTCGGCAGAGGCAGTATATTTAGTGTATTTTCATGTGTGGGAAGTATTTGTCTTGTGTGCTAATTGTTTTGTAAGCGTTAATTTGTTTGGTTAGTTTGTAAAAAATCTGTTTCGTTGTTGAGATCAGTTGTCTTGAGCGTAAGATGCGTGGAAGGGACTGAACGAGTGCGTATGAGCGTATGTTTGTTTTTGTTTGAGTGCCAGTGTGCGTGGTTAATGGTGGTCGTTTTTTTTTTTTTTGTTTTTTTTTCCTTAATGCAGTGTGTTGTGATTTTCACTTCGTTATACTTAAATATGTTACTATAACGATGGGTTTGTTAAATTGTTAAAATTAAGTTTCGCACAATTACTTGGCTGCTGTCGTGACTGTAAAGAGCGACAGCGCCCAGGTATTGTTGAGGCTCTCATTGTTTCTCGGATATTTTTCGGGAAGCTGACGACAGCCTCTGGTAGCATTGTTTATGGCGTGTATTGCCGCCTTTTTTTCTTCTGACTGAAGTTTTCCTTCAGGGTGGACGTGTATTGCCTCTGAAGTGAAACTTAGTCAATTTTCCTGAACGATAGTCAATTCAAATGGCTGGTGGCCATATTGGAAATGTGAAACGTTCATCTCTGAACTGTTCAATGTTTATTAACTGCAATTTATGCTTATTCAAGCTAAACGCATTTAATTTTTTTTTGCAAAATGCTACTGCAGTCAAAAATTCTAAGCCGTTTTATATCCATTTGTTGATGGGATGAGCTTTGCTTCGGTCAATTGAGTCATCGCCAGTGTGGAGCCAGCCAAGAGATCGTAAGTTGTGTATCGGGCAGAGAAGCCCGCAACTTGTGCCGATTGATGACATGCTTGGTGAGTAAACCTTTCCTATATTTTTTTTTATCACCACGACGGAAGTTCTGCATCATGTGGGCGTTGTGTCGACTAGTAACCCAGAGTGACATTGTCAGTGATTTGTGCCCGTTCGTATTGTCATGAGAATCATCATATGCAAAAACTGTATCTAGAACAGTTTGTTTTATCAGTCCAAGCTCTGTTGAGCGAACTATGAAACGTGAAGAATGTTTTATGTGACAGGCTATTGATTTGTCTGTTGATTCAGAATTGCCTTAAGATGTCTGATATAATTAGTAAGAGGAGGATAATGAAGTGTGTGGCTGCATAAAAGCAGAAGAGGTGTGCAAAACAGTTGAGTGCCGCAAGCAGGCTGTTGCTGTATAGAGCGGAGTGAGGGCTTAAGTGAACCGAGAACCTGCATGTGCAGTGTGTCTCACCTAAGAAACAGGCACAGGGGTTCCTGTGTTCCCCCTCTTGTCCCAATTAAAGGGTTCACGAGGCACGTGTGTGTGTCTGCTTACTCGGAATATTTGACTGTCCGTATTCTTATCATGGGCACACCGGTTGCAGGCAGTACCCCCGCCCTGAAATTGCTACACCTGCGCTGAAGTGAGCGGTTACTCATTGGTTGTCACATATTTTGTTGTCACACCGCTATAGTTATGGAGTTGCACTTAGCTGATGACCATCATTAATGTTAACTATTGCTGCTAAGTACTAACAGCCTTCCCTAGTTAATTGAGGGGCCCCTCTATGCTAACGTATGGTATTGAATATTATGAACTATAGGTTGGTATTATAGCCACTGCATTATGTGTATGTATGGGGAAACATAAGTCAGCAGAGTAATAAAGGTCATTGTATATTCATAGACACATGTGTATGTTTGCTTTCGTTTATTTATTTGTTTACAACCCAACCAAGTGCGAGTGCCCCCTGACGTCCTTCTCCTCGTGATTGTTCTGGTAACTGACCGGGACTTCGGGTCATAGTAGAGGGTGGGGTTCCGTCAAACATCATTTTAAGTATACTATGCTGGTTTGGGTCCTTTAAAGACCTTTTTTTAAAAGTTTTGTCTTTTATGATGCATACCATGTGTCCCTTACTGTTGTTACCTTATACTCATTACTTGCTCAAAGAGTAACACCTATGATTATTTCTGATAATGAAGAGAAGAAATTGGAATTTTGCATTCTGCAAATTTGAAACTTTGCACTGTGATGTTGTCACTTTTATATAGGGTGTGTTGTATCATTTATATCTACAGGCCTATGCACCAGAAGCCAGAAGATAAGTGACATCAGAAAGAGTAGTCCTCTGTCATTTTGCCTTTGCCTTCCATTTCAGACTAATGATTTTTAATACAGTAAAACCTTATTATAACTACCACCCACGGGAATAAACAAAAGTGGTCGTTAAGCTCAGGTGGTCTTTATATACAGGTTCAATAAAAAAAAATAGCACGCGAAAACGTAATTAAAAACAGGTATGTTTATTCCTTTAAAAAAAATCTAAGTTACTTTGTTCACAGTTAGATCTCGGACATTTGCGAGATTAGGTTCCAGAATCCATCGCGAGTGAGGAGGATTCATGAATGTTTGGTAGAGTTACTAAAAATGGTACTGTATGCTTGTTTCTATAGTTGAAACCCTAAACACTTTTACCCCAGTCATGCTCCCAGAAATCACCTCATTTTTTAAAATTTCATTTAAAAGTTAGCTTAATACAAATGATTACCCTTAAAGAAAAACAATTGTTTGATGTAAATATAGAAAACAGTATCGTGGATGCAAAAAAGTTCAGTTCCAAAGAAATTTTTGCTGATCTGTGAATTTGAAAATCTTAAAGTGCGATTGTTTGAGGTCTGACTGTACATTCTCTTGTCTTCTTAGTGAAAATTAAGTCTTCAAAATATTTTTCAAGCACATCAAGTGGTCTTAGAGAAACATTCTTCTCACAGACAAGCCTTGCGTTTGCCTGACCATGACCTCCTTTATTATTACAGACCTGTTTTACTGAATAATTTCCATTGTTGCTTTGGCATTTCTCAGTTTTGCCATGGCGCTATTTAGCCTCCCTCTCTGATTGTTTCCAACAATGAAGGTTACATTGTTGCTTGGATTAAGATGGTCAGGTGTCTTTTCAGTAACGTTAAAAACAAACTGAATAAGCATTCATTTCATTAACCAAATTCAGGTTTCTTTTTATTCGCTATTTAACTCCCTTTTAAAATAAAAGGTCTATGCAAAAAAATTTTAATACGTTATGTATTTTTTTTATTTTGTTTGCACTACATTTTGTTTATTAATCTTACACATTTGTACTCGTTGTATTTTATTTTCCAGTAATGATTTGTTGCATAGATTTAGATTTCGCTTATCCAAATCTGAGTCTTTGTTCTCTGTTTTGAGTAGGCTTAAGTGAAACTTTTGTGTTTTGAGTAACTTCGTGACAGTTCTTGACCTCGATTAATTCATATTATGATCTGCATTAAAATCTGTTCATTTCAGCTTTATTGTCTGTCACGAAGTTGTCCCGTCTTTTTGTAGATTTGCATCTTCATTTTGTATTGCAATCAGCGGTTCTTAACTTTCGTTTTCTCGTTCGAGTGGAAGGGGGGAGTCGGGGGCATTCTCCATTTTTTTCTCACGTTGCCTAGGCAACGATTTATCTTTTTCGTGGGATTCAATTTTGCACACGAACGGTGGGGCTGTGAATGAGGATGGCTGATTGGTTGTGACTCATCACGTGTTTTCTAAAAGTGAAATACTATATAAAGAAAAAATAATTAATCAAGACTCTTTTCTTGGAAAATCATCGTCTTGATTTGGTGATTGTTTCTCCATCGAGTGTTTGTGTTGCGTCCCGCGCAGGAAGGTCTTGGCTGATCCCGACTGGGGCCTAACATTAGGCGTGTTTCAAAACTCGAGGCAATCGAGGAGTTCGAGATTTTTCTGTTTCAAAACTAGAGAATCTCGTCTAGATATCGCGTCCGTGACGCGGATTTGACGTTACATACGGTAGATTAAAGTGAGGAGAAGGAGACTTCTGAAAATCGTCTCACTAATCTCGAAAGTCTCATTACACGTCATAACACGCCATTATTCTCACATTCCGTGCAGATCTTACCTTCCTCTATTTTATAAATGCCTTGGATCTACAAGATGGCTGCCACCAGATCAACAATCACGTTAACTGACGAACATTGAAATTTCTAAAATATTTAAAATTGGGAAACAATCAAGGCTGTACCAAGGGGAGGGTTACAGCACCCCTCCCCCAAAATTTCCACTT
>JAHWFO010017707.1:171080-181469 GCA_023313115.1 Rhysida immarginata | reverse complement strand
CCCCCCCCCCCCCCCCCGTCCCCAGAGGAATTTCTGGGTATGCTATTGCTTACATTGGCTTGGTATATTATCCCAGGGAAATGGAAAATCAACAGAATGGAAGAGTATACTTTCACAATAAAATACTGTATAATTATGTATACAAGTTCACTTCGGTTTTAAAATATAAATTACTCGTTTATTAGAATATCACCATCCACGCGCTAAGAAATTACCGTATTACTCCAATAAATTTTGTATTCAAATTTACTGAGAATAATTGAAAATAAAATTACATGCGCTACAGGATGATCCAAAAGCCATTTCACCCGAAGTTACTGTTTTCACGTTACTGCGTGAACTGACTTCTGGATCACTCCGTATATTTCTTGGAAAAATTATGATCCCTTTATTTTATTAAGCAAACAATATTACTTATTTGACTTTAACAATGGGCGAGGTCAAAAAATACACGTCATTTACCTTTGCTATGCCACTGATAGTGACCTATTGTTTAGGGCAAATAAGTAATACCTGTTTGCTATATTAAATAAGTAATAAACGGGTCATAATTTTTTCGAGAATTATATTATTTATTTTTCGAAATTTGAATAAACAAACTTAGTGGTGTATTTAAATTTCTTAGCGGATGAAGGAGGGGGGGGGGGGGTAAATTCACAAGTAAACAACTAATTTATTTTTTAAAGGGGAGTGAATTAATCACGATAATACAAGTTTACAAAAACTAAATAATATACTACTCTCCATTTTATTTCACCAAGGCGTCGTTATAGATTATATACTCTTTAATAAACTCCTGTTTATACCAATCAAACAATGTTTACTTCGCCACCACGTTCTCTTTAATGATTAATAGTAGTAAATCATCATCTCCGTTTGTCTAAGGAAAAGGATAAAAACAAGTCGTGATTTCACGTTCACAGGTAAAAATCACTGATATCAAAAAGTAGCAGTCACAGTTATACCTGTGAACGTAGAATCACGACTTAGCTCATCACTACTTGTTTCCAGGGCTAAGGTCAAAAACCCTCACCGGTGAGAGAATGATGACGTAATTTCTCACTGGGCTAACCGTCTTTTTCTCGGTGAGGACGGTGAGACTAACCGGTTAGGCATAGCAGCACTAACTGGCGTTTCTGACCGCGTTAAAATGACGTCACAAATTTGTCACTGGGATTTCTGACCGACCAAGCGCTAACTCTTCTCACCGGTGAGAGTTTTTGACCTTAGCCCATGTGAGCAGCGAAGTTTCCCCGCACATGCGCAGTTCTTCTCAAACCTGATAGAAATCATGGCGGCTGTTCAGGCATGTTTCTTTGTGTTCGTATCGACATCTCGCCCAGCATATAAGTAATATATCAATCAAAATATACTCGACGATTAAATAGAATTGATGGATATTATACACGAGTCTTGATTTCGTAGAATAGAAATACGTTAGCATTTCCATGTTCACGATGAAAGACCTAGTAAAAGCGTCGGCATTCCGTTCGGTGCTATTTGTAGGCCTAGGCCATGCATCAGCGTAAACGAAGTCGAAGATAAATGATTAATTAACGTGGATGTTAAAGCGAACGTGGATATTAAAGCGAACATAAAAAGATTGCACATAACGTAATTCTCGAATACTTTGTACGGTAATATTTTTATTTTAAACAAAACATTACGATTGTGGACGGCATGGTGATGAAGGTTTCATCCCGGGTCCCATTGGTTCCATTGCCGTCCTTCGTAGTGTCAAACTCGGCGAGTGTTCGCCCACCTTCGTAAAAACAAGCTGTTGTTGTAAACCACACCGAAGACACATAGATATTAAGGCGAGGATATTAGGGCGAACACAGAAAGGATATAAGCAACTTCATTTTCAAACAGGTTTACGTTATATGTAATATTTTTATTTTTTTAATTTTTAACCAATAAAAGATGACTTGTTTGAAATATAAACATGTAGACCTCAAAAAAGCATATGACAGGGTCCCTCGGGAGAAGCTCTGGCAAGTGTTGCAAGAGTATGGAGTGGATGGGCAATTACTGGTTGCTATCATGTCTCTGTACGAAAGCTCTGAGATGTGTGTCCGGATAAATGGCATTAAGTCAAGACCGTTCACCGTGGGTGTTGGACTCCGCCAAGGGTGCGTACTGTCGCCCATCTTGTTCATTATCTTTATGGACTGGATAGACAGGGGCAGCCGAGGCGATGAGCGTGTTTGTGTGGGCGACTGCCTGGTGGAGAGGTTGCTCTTTGCTGACGACCTTGTCCTCCTTGGGTCTTCTCGCACGAACCTTCAGCATGCACTAGACCGGTTTGCAGCCAAATGTGAAGAAGCTGGGATGAAGATCAGTGTGGCTAAAACCGAAGTTCTGGTTCTTTCAAGACAGCCTGCTCAGTGCGCTCTCCATGTTAGGGGAGCCTCATTGAGACAGGTGGAGAAGTTCAAGTATCTCGGGATTGCATTCACGAGTGATGGACGGCAGGAGAAAGAATTGGATGCTCGGATCGGTGCAGCAAGCTGTGTCAGACGTAAACTGTGGCGATCCGTGGTAACGAAACGAGAGCTGGGTAACAAAGCCAAGCTCTCCGTCTTCAAATCTATCTTTGTCCCCATTCTCACCTATGGTCATGAGGCTTGGGTAATGACCGAAAGAGTGCGATCGCGGGTACAAGCGGCCAAAATGAGATTCCTGAGAGGTGTGGCAGGTGTTACCCTACTAGATAGAGTGTACAGCAGCACAATAAGGGAATCTTTAGGTGTTGAGCCACTACTTCTCCGCATTGAGAGATCTCAGTTGCGCTGGTATGGCCACGTGATACGGATGCCGCAAACTAGTCTTCCTAGGCAGTTGTTATTTTCCAAGCCGGTGGGTAAGAGACCAAGGGGTCGGCCTAGAACCAGGTGGCTAGACTACATGGAGAATCTGGGTTCGAGTCGCTTGGATATTACCAGGGAGGACATGCGCCTGATGGCGGAAGATCGCGATCGCTGGAGATCCTCCATAGGGCTGCTGCCCCCGCGACCCTAACGGATAAGCGGGTTTGAAAAGTAAGTAAGTAAGTACATGTAGGCCTATTTTTTAAAATCCAACTCTTTGTGTTTAATTCGATGAAATAATAGAAACAATAATAATATATTTAATAATAAAGCATGCCTTTACACATTATGACAAATTATATATTTTGTCGTGCCTGCTGGATAAATATTTTTGACGATTATATGCCAGTTAGGGCCGCTAGATCAAGCTTGACGGCGATTATCCATGATAATTCCGAAAATCCACCAAAGAAGCTGAATTAATAGGAATCAACATCGACCGATCTATATAAAAAATTTTAACAAAGAAATATTATGACATTCGATTATAAAATTGTAAAATATTACATACAATTTTACAAAATAAATGAAGCTTTATAAAAATTAAAAGTTTAAATTAAAATAAAAAAGCTTAAATTAAAAAAATAAATAAATAAGTAGATAAATAAAATTTTAATTCAATAAAATTTATAATTATAATTTTTTATATTATTATGTACAAAAGAATGCAACAAATAATCTGCCAGAACTGATTTTACAAAACAAATATAAGCTCAATAAACATCTTCATTTTTAATAAAATAAATAAATAAATGTTTAGTTTTAATAAATAAATAACATTTTGTATTTATTTATTTATTTATTTATTTATTTATTTATTGACGAATCCAACAAATTAAAACATGCAAATTTGTCAAATAATCTGATAGACTACAGGAGTTCCTGACTCCTCACAATAGACCTCAAATGGGCAGCAAAAGTTACTCCAGAGCAACTGCAAAATTTCCGAGAAATTCGCAGCGCGCTCAGCCGGGGCCATCGTGATCTGTTTTTTTTCTTTACCGGGCCCGATTCCAGTAAAGGATCTAACCCGTGACGTCACACACGAGATCTGATTAGCGCACAGAACAGATATAACAAGCGTGTTATTAAGTCCAATTTTAGCTTTATAATTAAACAATTTTTGACGTAATGCCTGAAAAATATCTTATAATATATGAATTAATTCTTTGACGTTGGAATATATCAAAGAATTATGAAAAAAAATATTTTTTTAAAAAATCACAGTGTTTATTTACATATGAAAAAAATTATATCAGTGATTCTAAAAATTAGCCGACTACACAGTATAGAAAAAAAAATGTATCTCCCATAATACTTTATTTAGGAACACTTTGTAGATAAATACTTATGTCAATATTTTTCCAGATTTAAAAGTGGAGGAAAAAAACGAAGAATGTTGACAGAATGCATAAATACCTTTTATTTAGAAAAAAAAAATCTGCATAAAACAGTTTAATAAGGTTACGAGCAATATGTTTGATTGTGATAAATTTAAATGTAGAATTTATTGTTTTCATTTTAATCAAAAATTGCATGATTATGTATTTTAAATTATCAAAAGATTAGTTTATGATTGTGATTTATTATAAGTTCAAGCTTATTTTTTTCTTGTATTCCTTTTTTGGGCAATAAATAAATAAATAATAATAATAATAATAATAATAATAAAAATAATAATAATAATTTTTTATTTAAAATGTAGACTAATAAATATGTTTAACATATATGTTTAGCATATTTACATTTAAATTTTAAAAGTTGGGAGAAGTATTTATTCAATAATAATTTTTTTTTCCTCCAGTAACATCAAATTTAATTTTAAAATTTGAAATAACCCCAAACACTAAAAATAACATAAAAAATAATCAAGTTAAAAATGTTTTAAATTTATTATTTTTATGTTATTGGGATTATTTCAAATTTTAAAATTAAATTTAATATTACTGGAAAAAAAATGTTTATTATTAAATAAATACTTCTCCCAAAGTTTAAACTTGAATTGTAAATATGTTAAACATTTTTATTAGTCTACATTTTAAGTAAAAAAAAAAAATTATTTTTCAAGCATAATTTTTTTCCAAATAAAATGTATTTGCATTCTGTAAACATTCTCCTTTTTTTTTCCTCCACTTTTAAGTGTGGAAAAATATTGACATTAAAATTTAAGACACTATTTATCTACAAAGTATTCTTAAATAAAGTATTATGTGAGATACAATTTTTTTTTCTAATTTTTAGAATTACTGATATAATTCTTATCATATGTAAATAAACACTGTGATTTAAAAAAAATATTTTTTTACATCATTTTCTGATATATTCCGACGTCAAAGAATTAATTAATATATTGTAAGATATTTTTCAGGCATTACGTCAAAAAATGTTGAATTATAAAGCTAATAACGCGCTTGTCAAATCTGTTTTGTGCGCTAATCAGATCTCGTGTGTGACGTCATTAACTCTTGTATCGGCCCGGTAAAGAAAAAAAAAAGATCACGATGGCCCCGGCTCAGCTCGCTGTTTACGATGTTTCCATGTGAGCAGCTGCGAAATTGGTAGAAACTGCCTGTTTGGGCAGAAAATGATGTCATTTGACGCGTTGACGTGCACATGGAAATCCACCTTTATACCACGCCATTTTTTGAAGGAAAAAATAATTTCTGTGATAACTCGGGAAACTTTTTTTTTGTAAATTATTAAATGATCTTTTTGGACCGAAAACTTTAGTAATAAATCGGACATGTTTGTTGGTTTATAGCATTTATTTCATTTTCATATTACATATTTCAATTTTTTTGAAAAATTAATAGAAATCGTTAAATAATGTCACAGAAGTGAAATACGCAGTTTCAAAATTTTTTCAGAATTTATACATGAAAGTTCACGAAAAATGAAAATAGTCATATTTTAGCTGATTTTATTCATGACAGAAGGGTGAAGAAATTTTTAAAATATGTTTGTAAGTTGTTTTTCTATGAATTTTCATTTGAATTTGTTCAATTGTAATTTGAGCTCGCTAACGTAAACACGTCATTTGATAGCATCAAACAGCTATCCACATGACTAGCTCCCCCTATTACGAGAAACGGCGCGAAGTTAACTTTTTCTTTGTTCTCTCTATTGAGGTTGATGACGTAATGCAATGGCGCAGCCAAAAGTGACGTAGCGACGGGGGGAGGATGATTGCAAGGGCTCGGTTTTTTATTGAAATACTATAATATTTTCTAATTCCATTTAAAAATAATTAAGACATCGAAACAGAGAGCTTAAAAGAAGGTTTCTATATTATATAAAAAAATGGGCGATAAAGTGTCAAAAGTTTTAAATTTATTGAGTTGTAAATTTCGAGCTAAGTGCATCCAATGGCCAATTCTGATACAGAGGCCGGAAATGGCATGTTGCGGTCCAAGAAAGTTAAGCCCTCCCACCTGTTCTAACACCGTTAACTTTTCCCATTCCGGGGTATATCGTTTAAACTCCGGATTTTACGAATTGGTTTGTCATCCTGCAACTTCACTGTCCGTTTTAAATAGCATTTGGCATCTTACCAAAAGAAAGACGACAAAACCCATTATGCTAACTACCTCGCCATTACTAGACACACGCGAAGAAGTGATGTCCATTCTCCATTTTTGTAAAGACTCATTCAAGACTGCAATTCTAGAATCTATAGAAATTTTTAAAGCCAAGAACTCCTCGCCAAAATCTCCTTAATTGTCAAATCAATTTCGACATTTTTCCTATTCTTAATTCTGTCTCAGATTTACTGTAATATAATTTTTATTAAATTTTTTATCATTTACTTGATGTTTTATATATCAATTGTTCTTGATTTATTTATGACTTTTACGTTTATTTTAGTCTATAATAATATGTTATTTTTATCCATTCGTTATTTTCTGTTTTCATCCAGTTAGTGAATTTCTACCCTTTTATTGTAGCCATTCTCTTACCCTTTATTATATAATTCTTCTAAGTGTATAATTAGCTTTTACCTTTTTCCAGTCATTGGATCCAGATTGTATTACTCATGTACTTTGTCAAGCCATATGTTGTATTTTATCCAATCATTTATTTCTATTGTACCATGTTTCTGTATAAGGGCATGAACCCTCTAGTGTAATAATATCTCTTTAATTATTTTGTGCAAGTTTTCCCAAAACCCAAGAAGTGTAATTATTATTATTCCTATGCTGATGATACTACCATCATGGCATGGGCGCACCAGCCATCTCACATTATCACTCCGCTGCGGAACACCTTGAAGAAGTTCGAAGACTGGTTTAATTGCTGGAAACTGAATCTTAACGTCGGAAAATGCAAAGCCATGTGCTTCAACAAAAAGCTTAATGTCTCCTGGATTCTCTGGTTCTATTCAATAAGAAACTCGAATGGGTTGACAACTACAAGTACCTTGGTGTTATCATCGACTCAAGACTCTCTAGGAAGCATCACGTAACTTACGCTCTGAACAAAGCGAAGAGGGCTAAGTACAGTCATAGTCTAAGAATGAAAAGTCTGTTCACTCTGTTAGGCGGCTCCTTTGATGCAGCTCTTGCCAGTAAAACGTCATTAGAACCATGCTGCAGGTGATCTCAACTAGGTCTGAATTGTAGAATTCAAGCATTAAACATACACTAAAGTTAGGTTTTCTTTTTTTTTTTTTTAAATTTTGAAGTGAATATTTTTTAACTTCAGAAATTTATAAAAATTTCTCATAAATTCCTATTATTTTTTCTTTATTTGTTACATTTAAAATTTTTTTAGAAAAAAATAAAATAAACAAAACAAATCAAAACCTAATAAGCACCCACCATCCCAACATAAAAATAAAGTTATCACGGAAATAAAAAGTAGCAA
Organism: Rhysida immarginata; assembly: GCA_023313115.1. Taxonomy (NCBI): domain Eukaryota; kingdom Metazoa; phylum Arthropoda; class Chilopoda; order Scolopendromorpha; family Scolopendridae; genus Rhysida; species Rhysida immarginata. The sequence continues at coordinate 173,736 of JAHWFO010017707.1, read as the reverse complement.
ATATAATTAATATTTTTATTTTTATTATTTATAATTATTTCCACAAAATATTTACAGAAAATAAATAAAAAAGAAGCATTTTCACATATGTATAATTTTTAATATTTTTTACAATTCTAGATTTTAATTCGCTATTTAGAATTTTAATCGTGTAAATTTAAAGTTTTGGAATAAAAATTTTAAAAACAGGGCATATGACTGGGAATTAAACTATTCTCAATTTTGCTTAAAATATTTTTTTAAATTCCAGGTTCATGAATTTTTTCATTAAACTGCTACTGATAAACTAATTAAAGGAATACTGAAAACACTAGTCCACGTAATAATTTTTATTGACTATGATGTACATTTCGAAAAAAAAATTTCCTTCGTCAGTGAGTCAAAGGAACACTGAACTCACTGATGAAGGAAATTTGGTTTCCGAAATGTACATCTGAGTCAATAAAAATTATCATGTGGATTAGTGTCTTCAGTGTTCCTTTAATTAGTATACTGGTGTCTACAGTTTCTGGCTTTTATTGTTTAAATGCGACTGATAAATTATCTCACATTTTTTAATGAATATAGAAGTCGTATTTCCAGGTACTACTAGATTATGAAATTCGGATTCATTGTCATATGCTTTGAAACTTAAGAAAAATTTATCTTCATCGTCGAATGTGGGTTCATCGTTTCTTAATTCATCACATTCCTTACAGCTGTGTTTTGCACGAAGCCTCTTAAGCAGACACCCGCAGACATTATAAAATGATGTATCATTTGTTGTAGTATTTATATTTTAAATTCAATGTTCTCATCTATTGTAATCACTGTAGGAGGTGCAGCAGATCGAACTTAAACTTTTTCACATAGCTCTTTAAATGTGAAAATAAAATTATCTGAATCCAAAGTACAATTTGTTCCAGGACTTGGCTTCAGTAAGAGATTGACACAAGTTAATTTAAACAACTTTTGGAATTGAGATAGAGAAGGGTTATAATTAAAGCCGCCTCTCCTACGAATTGAGCTGAAAAAATTCTCTAAAGAATCTTGATTTATTCGGTTAGAAAAGATAAGTTAAAGTTATTATTTAGAGTGTTTCAAAGCATTAACAGTCCATTTATAGACTGTCACCACCCCTCAAAATATTTCACCTTTATGTTCACTTTTTTCTTATCGTATTTATTCGGAAGGTTGAGAGAAAGTATTGTGTTTTTCATACGTTCTAGAAATGAATAACACATAGTCGACAATTGGTGTATGTTTTGTTTAAAATGTCTTCCCGTCTTTTATTGATGACCCAGCGTTTACATCTACTTATAAATTAAAAAATATTGATTTTAAATACACATCTTTTTGAAATAACTAGTAATTTTAAGTTGATTATCGTAAACATTCTTTTCTTCTTCTTTTAGGAACCTAAAAATGATAAATTTCTGCTTGTCCCTTGATTATTATAACAATTTATAGCAGAACAATGTGCTGATCACTTCATCGATTATTTAAATAGATTGACAATCAAATAAAAATATTAAACTTCAGAAATATTTTAATAGTTCTCCGCGGTATAAATTATTAAACGGCGAAGAATATTAAAATTAATGAAATGTTGATGTTGATTCTAACCAGGAATAAATCTTGCTTGGAAAGAACATAGCCTAAATTTAAATAAAGCCGTAGTGTAGGTCACCTGCCGCTAGGGAATTTAGCGCAAGCGCAGGAGAGAAAAGGCAACACTTGAAAGCGAGACTGAACAGACTTTTCATTCTTAGACTATGGTACGGAAAGTGTTAGTTCATTCCGTCCAGAAGGCGATGACGTCATCTCTGAGCGGGCGGCAGCGCGCGCATGCGTCAAGTTGCTCAATGCTCCCTCTCAGCTCAGCTCAGAGGAGGAGGTAAGAAGTAAGGCGCTCCGTTCAAAAGTGAGAGCGTGTGGAGTTCGAAAGTGAGAGTTTGTGGAGTTTAGTATCTAAAATACTATCCCATAAATAACTATTTTACCGTAAACGTGTTTAATAGATTAAACTAATCCTATTGTATATGATGTATTAGTAAAGTTTCCCTTTTCTGTTTTGAGTGTGAAGAGTTTTATCCTTCGAGTGAGCGAAGATTCCGTCTGTACAGGGATAGATCCCCCCCCCCCCCTCATCTGTTCGAAAAAAATTCTGTCTGTACGTATGCATTCTTGAGTTATAAGGGTTTTTTATGCCCCTTTCCCTTTACTCCAAACATTTTGTTTCATTTTTTTTTCTCTTTTCATGTCAAAGTGGGAGGCCTGTGGGAATATACCCTTCAACCATTTCAATTTATTTTTACACGCTTTTCTTTAACTTGACATCTCTGTTTGTTTGGGTGGAATTTTGTAATCCATATTAAAGATACTTCCCATTAACCGACTGACTTGAAATTTTACACTCTTACTTACTCTTGATGACAATACATGAATCAATTAAAAAATCTACTAAATAATTGATTAATTAGTGGCAATTAATTAATTTAATATTTATATGAAAACTTTACCAATAGATGGCGTTAAAGTGTGTTTTTAACAATTAAAGTTATTTAAAGTTTTTATTAAAAAAAAAGCCCGCAATAACAGAGTTTTTATTAATTCACCATTTGAAGAACTTCTGAAGACAGATGAGGGTGATAAGTGAGGCACTCCGTTTAAACAT
>JAHWFO010017707.1:110698-170980 GCA_023313115.1 Rhysida immarginata | reverse complement strand
AAAAAAAAAAAAAAAAAAAAAAAAAAAAAAAAAAAAAAAATTTCTTCTGGTTCAGTCTAACGAGTTTTATCCTTGAAAAATTAAGTCATAAGAATAATAAAATTTTACTTAATTTTACTGACAAGATTATCCGTTTTTAACGCGGAGAAAATTTGAGTTAAATAAGCAATTTATTAATTGTGCTGAATATGAGCAAATAAAATTAATATACATATGCAAAATATGGCGATTATTCATTAAGTTTGCGAAATGGTGACAATTATGTAAACACAAGCACTTTCAGGGCATACAAACACTGAATTGTTTTTATTATGTGGTAATTGATTCGAAACAAAAAAAATATTTTCACTGATGCTTATTATTATTCTGAAAAACAAACTTTTTGTATTATAAAATTCATATGAGGATCAGATAAAAAAATGTCTAAATTAACACAAAAACCCGTATTATAAAATACAAAATTAAAAATTTTTACTTTTCTTTATTTTAAGTTACGGGTTCAGCCAAGGTTAAGTTAAAACATTTCAATGGAACCAAGAAACTGGAGACTCAAATAAACTCAAATAGACTCAAAGAAACTATGGTGAAAACTAGTAACAGGAAAACTGAAGATCTTCTTCAAATAGTGAATTTACTAATTATTATTGTGCCCTTTTTTTAATAAAAATACTAAAATAAAGTGTTTTTATTTCGGGTGATCGCTCTCGAAGGATAAAACTTGTCAGACTCAAAACAGAAAAAGGAATTTATTTCAGAAATCTTTACTAATACATCATATACAATACGATTAGTTTAATCTATTTAACACGCTTATAGTAAAATAGTTATTTATGGTAAAGTATTTTGGATACTAAAATCTACAAACTCTCACTTTTGAACGGAGCGCCTTACTTATATCTCCTCTCCTGGGCGCCGCTCAGGGATGACGTCATCGCCTTCTGGACGGAATGAACTAACACTTTTCCTATGGTACAGTCTTCTAGCTCTCCTGGGTAGAAACAGCGCCCTCAGCCTCGACAATAAATTACTACTGTACAGGGTGTTGCAGATAACTACAGGGCAGTATAACGGGAAGCCTACCCGCTCGATTGCAGGGGCCGGCTCAACATCAAATGATAATTGGGTAATTTTATCAAACGATATCAGGACGATTTAGACGTTCACCCCCTCCCTGACTGTGGAAACTGCTGGCTGCAGGACACCTTCATTCTGCCAATCGACCGAGCTGGCCCTGCAATTGAGCAGATAGGCTTCCCGTTATACTGCCCTATAGTTATCTGCAACACCCTGTACAAGACATCGATTCGGACCAGCCGCCTCTATGGTATGCCTACGTGGGCGACTATGTAGAAGCAGATGGAGTGAACACCAATCGTTCCAGAATGTTACCTTGAGGACCATTGCCTTGCTTGGAAGAAGCACTGTGAAAAATCATTACATCTACTCGGACCTGAATATGACTCACATTGGAAAGTGTATCCAAGATCTCCTGATGAACATGGTGCAGACTGTGAAGAGCCATACAAAATTTAGAAAATCGAGGCATATTCTTGATGTCAACTTCGAAGGCATTGGCAATGTTCCCTTCCCGACCACCTGCCCCTCTCCCGATCTTCTCACAATCGTCAATCGTATTATTTTTTCATAATGTGGAAGACCTTTGGGTTTAGTCAGACTTTTTGCCTATTTCAGTTTATTTCATGCCGAATTTATTCTGGCAGGGTGAGCTTCGTAAAAGCACTGCTTTCGTCCCACATGAACAAATATACACTTCACTATTCGATTGTCTAGTGTGTATCCTTGATAAAGCCGGGAATAAATGGCAAAACTAGTCGGAAACTCTGTTCTCCCGTTACTGTAATGCAAATCTCTACCAATTTCTTCAATATAAACAGCGCATATTTTCCATAAAATTATAGAGCAAAGTGACCAAACGCGGGATTCCATTTTGTTTCTGATATGTACCAACAAAACTACAAAACTCCCAGCTGCTGGGACCATCATACAGTAGTCGTCAATCCAGGCATCCAGGGACCCAACTCGTCAGCCTCTGGCTATATAGAGCCTGGATGGATGTATTGGATGTCATTAAATATAGAAAAAAATAATAATAATAAAAAAATAAATAAGTTTCGGGCTGGCACATGTTTATTATTAAAGTAATCGATTCTGAAGTTTAATAATACGTTATTAATCGCGAGTATTTACGATACTGATTGCTAGGGAGTAATCATTCCACCGCTACTTTTAGTACCCTTTTCGAGTGCCATATTGATGACGTGAACAAGCGACCATAGTGCCCCCCTTAGGTCGTAGTGGTAGCGAATATAAGTTTTATTTGTTGTCATATGACACTATTACAGTAATAGTATTACTATAGGTGGACTTGGATAATATAATATGTCATCTGCTTGCATGACATATTAGTTTTAGACTTATGACTTATATCGCTACCGAAGCTCCATCTGAACAAAAAAACGCACAAATAGCCCAAATTTATTATGATTCGCCCAAAAGTCACATATTTTTGATTTATTCGCAAAAGAAAAACAAAACGCAAAGAGCACAATTCAAATTTTAGGCGCAAATGGGCATTAAAAACCGCTCAAATTGTGGTTTCCCATGAGAAAGACAGGCCGGGGCACTGAAAAGTCACATGACCAAAGTAGATCGAGCAACAATCCACTCTTCATTGTTTCCATCTTGGATTTCAACAATCAGCGTTTTTTCGTTTGTTGGAAACAATGAAGATTGGGTTGTAGCTCGATCTACTTTGGTCATGTGACTTTTTAGTGCCCGGGCCTGTCTTTCTAGTTGCCTTTGTGCTTTGCCTCGTTGTTACTACCTGCATCATTCATAGATGGCCTGAGTGTTTCATTGCAGAAGTTCAGACGGTGCCTATTAACAACTTATTACAATTTTTCTATGGGAAAATTATGAAATGGCATGTCTCTCTATTGAAGGTCTCTGGGTGGGCCATATTGGCTCTGCGTGGATGCTTGTATCTCTATTCTTAAATAAAAAAATGAGAATTTTTACTATATAATATTTAACTGCGTATGCACAAACGTTTGTCTTTCGCATAATTTATTAGCCAAAATAAATGTATAAAGCTACTTTTAAAAGCCCAAGCAAATATCGTGAAAATTCAGAAAGATATCATGGATATAAGAAATTGGATTTTAGTTGCTCTCAAAACTAAACAAAACTACAAGGGGTTTTCTCCACATTTTTATTTTTGAACTGGAGACCAGTATCTACTTCTTCTCTTTACGCTGACATGAAAGCATACTGACTAAAGTCTTGTCTTTACTGTATTTGTCAAATTTTCTGAAAATGTTATTGCATTGGGTTGAAAACCCTACATGTTATAAACAAAAAACTGATGAAAAAAAGTCGATTTCTTAAAGAGTCCTTCGTATCTCCATGAATATACGTGCTATTCTCATACAAATGAAAACAGATAAGTAAAAGAAGACCTCATGATCAACTATAACGCATTTCAAGGATTATTTTTTACAGGGTGAACCCAAACATTATTTTTTTGTTCCATTTGTTCTAATTGTCAATATTTATTTATTTATTTATTTATTTATTTATTTATTTATAATTATGCACTCACAATGAGTAAAATTTAATTATTTATGTTAGTCAGGTCTCGTTGTCTAGCCCTTATCCAGTCATACAAGATCACCTGGGCATGATGTCGATGGTTAAAACATTTTTTCACATCACATAAAATAATGTTCTGTCGGGTTTGTAGAGGCAGTGAATTCCACAATTGAAAACAGTTGGAGGGAAAAAATTTTTCCCGCCACGTCGATATTATTTCCGCTGGCTGAATTAAAAGCCACTTCAGTTTTCTGCTATCAGAATCTATATTTAACCAGTGTGCAATAAAGTGGGCCGGATGAGTATTAGTTAAAAGGGCCCTTAATAATTTTTTTAATCTTCCAAGCAGCATAGTTGATTCTAATGTAAGCAACTCCAACTCATTACATATTCATGAGCAGCATAGTTGATTCATGTAAGCAACTCCAACTCATTACATATGTATCGTACTTATTGAACAACGGTGCAAAGTAACTTGAGATAAACTAGTGGTCTCCCAGCCCATTAGATTTCATAATGTATACAGGGTGTTTCAAAAATACCTTTACAAATTTTTAAGGGGGGCAGTACGGGTGATTCTAAGCAAAAAAGTTCATATGAACATGGGTCCGCATTTGAACGCTAACTGAGATATGAACAGAAATAAAAAGGCCACCACCAAGATCAACATGTCAATAACTCAGGTTCTATAACATCTAGGATGACGAAATTTCGGGGAATAATGGAATACATAAAACGTGCCAAGGTTTTTATAGGCACATTAAATACCCAAATACAGGGTGTAGAGGAAATTCCCGAAACAATCGAATAAACTTAAAACAAAATGCACTAGTTCCATAAAGTCAGGTCTATCTATAATACCATTAAAATTTAATCGAATTCCAACGAGTAGTTTTCAAGTTACGCACTCAACATCGTAACACGTGCCAGTTAGTACTCGGATGTGAGTACTGTTACGATTTTGAATGCGTAACTTGGAAACTAGTTGTTGGAAATAGAACAAATTTTAACGGTATACACAGTTTTATGTACCCTATCATTCTTCCCAACTTCATTATCCTAGATGTTATAAAACCTGAGTTATTGACATGTTGATCTTGGTGGTGGCATCTTTGTCTCTGTTCATATCTCAGTTAGCGTTCAAATTCGGACCCATGCTCATATGAACTTTATTTTTTGCTTAGAATCACCCATACCACCTCTCCAAAAAGTTTGTTTATGTTTTTTGAAACACCCTGTATTGCCTATTGTTTGCTAGTTTCAAGTTCTTTTTTTTGTCCAAGAAAATTAATTTTTTCAAGTTTCTGCCAACTTCTAGTTATTTTATTTTGTACAGTTAAGGCTGCAATCTTCTGACTCCATGTGTGATTGGAATCAATATGAATACAGTTATCAATATTCGTTGGTTTTCGATAACTGTCATAATTTATGGTTTTTCCAACTCTGCTAATCTTCAAGTCCAAGTTGGTAGGCACCCGTTTTCTTCCACTTCATAAATAAATGAACTGATGGATAGTGACCATTTAGGAATTGAAGGAATTCATCCAATTTATATCCTTTATATCATTTTTGATTAATTTTTAAATATTCCTTTTATATTTGATTATTGGATTTTCTAATTTTATTTTCCATTCAGCTACCAATCGTTATTTGTCCTCAACAGTGGCGTTTATTAAAAAAAAATCATTCAGTTTCCATTGGCTATTCCTTTCTGTATATTATATTGTTTCAACCTGTTCAGTGTATTTTGCTGATGATGCTCACAAGGTGAGCGAAATGTACACTGAGTTAGCAAAACTCATGGGATAGTTACTTAATATCTGGTCGGGCCACCTCTGATCCTGTGGAGTGCAGCAATACGGCGTGGTAGTGAGTCTGCAAGTCCCTGGTACATTTCTGCAGGCAGTTGACACCAGATAGTCTGCAGAGCCGAAGATAGTTGGTGCCCGTTCGTGGGCGGATGATCCAGTGCCCGGAGCCTGACTTCAACAGCATCCCAGATATGCTCGATGGGATTCATGTCAGGGCTCCGGGCTGGCCAGCTCAGTCGTTGGACCTCTCCTGCATGCTCCTCGAACCATTCGCGGACGACATTGGAGCGATGTGGTGGAGCATTGTCATCTTGAAAGACTGCTACGTCGTCAGGGTGTTGAAATGTCAAAAACGGGTGCAGATGGTCTCCGATGAGTTGACGATACCGTGGACCATTCAACGTTTGGTCCAGAATAACCAGAGGGCCCATTCCAAACCAGGAAAATGCACCCCAGACCATCACTGACGCCCCACCACCCTGCACCACCACGTGTTGGCATGCGGGATCCATCGTTTCGTGAGGTCTGCGCCACACACGGTGCCTCCCATCAGCGTGGTACAGTTGATATCGTAACTCATCTGTCCATATGACGTTACCCCACTGTTGCAGAGTCCAGCCAAGATGGTTGGTGGCAAATGCACGCCGGAGTGTCCGATGACGCTGGGTAAGCATTGGCACCCGTGTAGGGCGACGGCTGCCAAACCCGAGGGCATGCAGATTCCGACGGATTGTCCACCGAGAGACGTTTCTAGTGCGGCCAGTATTGAACTGGTCTGTGATTTGCTGCACTGTTGCGCTCCTGTCTCTCTGAATCATTCGTCCCAGGTGTCGCCGGTCACAATCATTCATGGCAGCTGGACGCCCGGTATGGTGCCTGTTGTGGACTGTGATGCCTTCATCCAGCCATTCCCGATATACCCTGGAGACAGTTGAGTGGGGAAAGCCAAATTCCTGCACCACTGCCGAAATGGAACATCCCATGCGTCGGGCACCTACTATCATACCCCGTTCAAAAGACGTCAACTCGCGACGACGTGCCATTTCTGATTATTCACTTATCCAAGCTCTTCCCACAACGTCTAATGGTCCATTCCCAGAATCCGTTACCCCTGTGAATTCATGAGCCATGCCCATCAATTAATGTGCTTGCTATCCCATGAGTTTTGCTAACTCAGTGTATATAAAGTGATAAAAGTATAATAAATTCTTGTGAACAAGAGGTTACACTCAACTGTTTAATGATCTTCAACTGCTATAAGCATTTTCCAGTTTCGGCATCTCCTATCAATAATTTAGACCAAAATTAGAACCAACATATATTAAGATGAATGTTGATATAATATCAGATCGTATTGTTGTATTTATGTAAGAAACATAATGTTTTTCCGACTAAGATTTTATGAAAGCGCTTACTTTCCTAGTAATCAGTTATTAGTAACAGTTTTAAAAGTCGGAGTTACTTAAGCTATTCCGGTAAAAGGAGTGTTCATAGGAGAAGCGCTCTCCACAGAGCCCAATTCTGCAGAGTTGCCGAAAGCGCCTTGCCATCTTCTACATCTGTGCCACTAGATTGCCGCTCATGGACAGTTTTGAAACGTAGATATAGCAACGAGATTAATATAATATTATATTAATGTCGTTGGGATATGATCCATTCTTACGTAGAGTCGTAGCCTATGCTAATAGACAAGTAAACCTTCTATCAGCGTAGGCTACGGTAGAGTATAATAAAAACCAACGAAATATTAATAAATTAATAACAAATTTTTTAAAGGGAAGTGAATCAACAATAAAAAAATCACAAATCTATACGTATAATAAAACTGTAAAGTATCCGTTGTTGTTCGCGCACCACGCAAAAACTACTGGACGGATTTTGATGAGACTTAGTATGGTTTTTAGCTTACAGTCTGGGTCTTCAACTAGGGTACTTTTTTATAGTGATGGTTATAGCTTTTAACTTAGTGTAGTTTTAACTTATTTAGGCTACTTTTTCCCCGGGAAAACGTCCCATTCCCACGGAAAAATACAAAACACTAGAAAAGCGATGTTCAAAAGCTTGCCAAAAGATGTCCAACGAGTGTTTTAGATTGATTTAAACCGCGCTATGGTTAATATTTTTTCTTTACAGGTTAAAAAAAATACTACATAAAAGAATTCTACGACAAGGATTGCCACCTCTCCAATGTTGGGCTCAATGATGTCTTTTCTATAGTTCATATCATTGGTTAGGGGTAGACTCCCGTATTGGTCCTTTTTCGCCGGACTCCAGTTTCAAGCAGCTATTCTCTGGTAATGCAGCCGTTACTGCGGGACTCGCAAGTCACTTTGACGGTTTCGATTTCAGAAACAACTCAAAATCCTTGGCCCTCCGACTACCATGGATTAATGGATGGGGGGGTGAATCAGGATGGTGCAGAAAGTACGCTAGCCTGTATAAAAAGGCATTATGATTTTGAAAAAAGTCAATATGCACAATAAGAAAGGAATGTTCAACTTAAAAGAAAAATTAAATTTCAATGAGAATGTTAATATCTCTGAAAAATTATTAATTAGATTAGATGGAGAAATTTTGTTGACGAAGGTCGCAACCCTAACTCCGTTTTTGTAGGTGGTAAATAACGCACTTCGAATTTTCCTTTGCGTATTGGTTAAATAGTTTAGATTTTGTCCTTTGGCTGCAGTTCTTGAATTTTTTTTGGTGCTGATTTTCTCGGCACTGAGTTCTACGTGAGCAAAGCCGCGGGCACAACTAGTGTGAAATAAGTGAAAAATGCTTATTTCGAAAATCAATAATCTTTATCCACACGATCGAAATGTTTATCGTGCGAAATCTAATTTTGGGAAAAATTTAAATAATCAACAAGAAAGTTTTGTTGGATTATTTATTTCACGAACACTCAAAATAATTGATTTATCTCAAATTTAAAAAAAACAACAACTGTATTTTAAAAAACCCTAAGGTTAAAAATAAATTCCATACAGAATTCGAATAGAAATTGAATTTTTTTTACCGGCGCTCGATCTTTTCATGCAATTCCTGGATCGCTAACCTTGTGGAGAAAACGCCTGGCAGAAATCTAAGTCACCAGGTAAACTAGTCGATTATTTTTGTGGACGCTAAGCAATATCTAATCATCCTATAATAAAATAAAATCCATATTATATTACAGTCTTAATTTTTTAACAAAATATTTAATTTTATATTTGTTTATGTTTATTCTATTTTACTGGTTTTATTTACTTATTTATTTACTTTAACTTAATTTATAATATTTGTTTTTTGAATGTATTTATTCTTTTACATTTTTTTAAAGTTTTATCTTCTGTTGTTTTATTTTCATTTTATTTACTTATTATGAAATAATGGTCAATTTATAATAAGTTTAATTTTTCATTCGTTGAATTTATTAATATTTATTTCCTATGTTATTAATATTATTATTCTCAGCAGGTGTGTTTTTAATATAGTACGCCTTTTCCATAATAGGGCGTGAGCGCCCGATATTACTGCTGACTAGTTGTGCCCGCGGCTTCGCTCACGTAGAACTCAGTGCGGAGAAAATCAGCACCAAAAAAATTTCAAAAACTGCAGCCAAAGGACAAAAGCTAAACTATTTACCCAATACGCAAAGGAAAATTCGAAGTGCGTTATTTGCCACCTACAAAGAGTATCAGAACCGGAGTTAGGGTTGCCACCTTCGTCAAACAAAATTTCTCCATCTAATCTAATTAATAATTTTTCAGAGATATTAACATTTTTATTGAAATTTAATTTTTCTTTTAAATTGAACATTCCATTCTTATTGTGCAAATTGACTTTTTTCAAAATCATGATCTCTTTTTACACACGCTCGCGTACTTTCTGAACCGTCCTGATTCGCCCCCCCCCCCCCTTAAATCCATTAATCCATTAACCCATTAATCCATTAGTCGGAGGGCCAAGGATTTTGAGTTGTTTCTGAAATCGAAACCTTCAAAGTGACTTGCGAGTCCCGCAGTAACGGCTGCAATACTGGAGAATGGCTGTTTGAAACTGGAGTCCGGCGAAAAAAGACCAATACGGGAGTCTCCAGCCCAACCAATGATATGAACTATAGAAAAGACATATCATTCAGCCCAACATTGGAGAGGTGGCAACCCTTGTCGTAGAATTCTTTTAAATACTATGTTTTTTAACCTCAAAAGGAAAAATATTAACCATAGCGCGGTTTAAAACAATCTAAAACACTCGTTGGACATCTTTTGGCAAGCTTTTGAACATCCAATGTTTTGTGTTTTTCCGTGGGAATGGGACGTTTTCCCGGGAAAAAGTAGCCTAAATAAGTTATAACTACACTAAGTTAAAAGCTATAACCATCACGTACTTCATTTGTATTTGGCTCATTCTCGTAGCATTTCTGGAGTCCTGAGATGCGCGAATTTAAAAACTCGCAGGACATCTATTGGCAAGTTTAACTACCATTCAATCGCGCCGTTTTGGAATTTTCCCGTAGGAATGTGACATTTTCAGAAAGAAAAAAGTACCCTAGTTGAAGACCCAGACTGTAAGCTAAAAACCATACCAAGTTTCATCAAAATCCATCCAGTAGTTTTTGCGTGATGCGCGAACAATCACGGACACGTTATAGTTTTATTATATGTATACATTATAATTTCAAGGGTATTAATAAAATGGGAGAAGGGTACGATTTTCGTTGCCCCCTCAAATGGAGGACAAATTTAAGTGATACTGACCCTGTAATGAATTTGGTTATAATTTTAAGAATAATTTCAGGAATTGATACCTAAATGATTTTAGTGATAAGCAACTTACTTTGTTTGTTGTTTAAGTTCTTGTTTGTTTAAGTTTTTTTTGTTTATTTCAACGTCTTCTTTTTTCTTACATTGTTAGTTTGACTCAACTCTTTTTTGCTTTCGTCTTAGCTTTTTTTTTTTTTTGTATTTTATATGTGTATTTAGTAACCAAGTTTTGGGCTTTGGCCTATTGGGGGCAACACGGGGCTCTTCCCGGTCTTTTTTCTGGAGGTGTGATTCCCTGTTTGCTGTTACATTATTATTATGGTGGTGCACCAAAGGGGCGGTTTAGAAATATATTTTTGTCTAGACTTGACCTAGGAGTAAGTAAGGATGTTATGGAGCAGTATGTGAATTCGTTTCTGGGAGAAAATAGATTGATAAAAATATGCAAATTAAAATCAAAATATAAATCGTACTCTTCGTTCTTCTTATCGGTTCTGCAGGACGACTACGATAGGATGTTTTTGTCAGCGATTTGGCCCGTTGGTGTTTTAGTGGCTGATTTTTATGGAAGACCGTATGAGGATCAAATAGTTGCAACTGAGGAGGCAATTACAGTTAGTGAATAATGGATATTCCTATCGTTTATCAGAATGTAAGGGGTTTGAGAACCAAGATTGAGGAAAATATTCAGAATATAGCGATTAACACAAATTATATTTTTTTCCCTCACGGAAACATGGCTAGATGATTCAGTTTCGGATTATATGCTATTTGGAGAGGCCTACACTGTCTTTCTCAGTGATAGAACGACAAATCTCGTGGAGGAGGGTTATTATTGGCCATTCCAGCCTGGGTACGGGTATCTAGGCTGCCCTTTAATTCCACTGTACCTGCGATGGACGTTGTGGACGCCACGGTTTTTCGATCGAGTGCATTTGATGGGATGTCTCGTGGGGGTGACTTGCAGGTTTGGGCCATTTATGTCCCTCCGTGTCTCCCAACTTGTTAATTCCAGCAATTTCTTGATGTTTTTTCCGACTTTCTTCAGACTAATGGTGATTCGATAGTCGTGACTTTAATTTTGATGACTCCAAGCATTAGACAAACTCTTGTTATGCTAAATTCCGTCAAGAAACATCATCGTTCTGGTTGAAAGAATTGGACATGAGTAGTTTTAAAAGCGAATCATTAGATAAAGTATACGCTAATTGTCGGCTTTAAGGATCAACTAGTTATTGAAGATCCTTATCATCCAGCAATTCGAATAAAATTGGATCAATTTGCGGGCGATGAAATAATAGCCGGCTATAATGAATATAATTTTGCTCAGAGGGATTTTTATTCGTTACTTTTGTTTCTCCGTAACTTTGACTGGGATCCCATTCGTAAGCTTGTTTCGGTCGATGATATGCTAGACTTTATAGTTAAGATCATTGCCATGGGCATTTCTCAGTTTGTGCCAAAATCCAAAGGGCCTAATTATACGCCGTCTAGAAGAGGATACTCTAGGATTTTTCGTTATCCTATTTGGTTTTCAACGGACACGATTAATTTATTACGAGAAAAAAATTACTAGCATTCATAATGTAAGAAATTTTGGCACTTATCAGACTATGAAAAGTTCAGTAAGATTAGGAAGGCTTTTAAACATTCGGTAAAAAACTCCTATGATTTATATTATACTTCATCAGAGAGACTCCTACATAGCAATCCCAGATTGTTCTGGGTTTTAACTAAGAAACTGTTGAAAAAGAATTCAAATACCCCTCAACCGTTAGATAACCATGGTCTCGAGAAACTTGTCAGTGCCTTCGAAACTAATATGGCTAATTCGAGCTCCCTCTCCCTTGATTTTGATAGGGTACACATGCGCTGGAACAATATAGATACAAAATTTAATATTCCAATTATTACTTAAGCTATTGCCTGTTCTTATGCAAGGAAGATATCGGCTTCCAAAGCAGTAGATAACTATAATATACCTGATTATGTCTATAAGGGATGTTTTGAGGCTTTAAAAGTCCCGCTCTGTATTCTTTTTAATAGGTCTGTTAGTTCTGGAACTTACCCTACTGCCTGGAAACATGTGAGAATTAAACGTATTCCTAAAGGAAGATCTCCTTCTAGTCCTGCTGATTATAGACCAATCACGTTGAACAGCTTTCCGGCTAAAATCCTAGAATCGTACGTTGCGGGACATCTAGCCAGCTTTATTGATCCCCACCTTCCCCAAGAGCAACATGGATTTCGAAGGGGGTAGATCGACGCAAACTAATTTATCTATTCTTATGCAAGAGCTTGTATACAATTTTGACACGAGGGGAGTTCAATAAGTAATGCAACACATTTTTTTCTGAAAAAGGGGGTTGTTTTATTCAGCATTCAAATACACCATGTTATTCCCAAATCTTTTAGCTACACAACACTATTTTTCAACGTAACCACTATTCAATGCTACGGCTTTAAGCCACCTTGAAGTGAGGGCCTGTATACCTGCACGGTATCATTCTACTGGTTGATGTCTGATCCAACGTCGTGCTGCATCAATAACTGCTTCATCATCCGCGTAGTGCGTCCCACGGATTGCGTTCTTCATTGGGCCAAACAGTTGAAAATCCGTCGATCTGCTCGAATGAGAGTGTTCGCATCTTCCGACATTGCAGGAGTCAGAGCTGTACACGGCCGGCCAGCTCGCGGGAGATCAGACAGTTTTGCTTGACCTTGCGGCGATGATGACACACGCTTTACCCAACGACTCGCCGTGCTTTTGTCCACTGCCAGATCACCGTAGGCATTCTGCAAGCGCCTATGAATATCTGAGATGCCCTGGTTTTCCGCCAAAAGAAACTCAATCACTTCCGGTTGTTTGGAACGCACCTCCATTGCAGACGCCACTTTAACCGCTCACTGTAGCGCTGTCACCTATCGGACGTCAATGAAACTTTACGAAACGAAGCGGAAATGTTTGAAAATGTTCCACAAGAAATGTCCAGTTTTTTCAACCAAAATTGGCCGAGGAAAAAAAATGTGTTGCATTACTTATTAAACTTCCCTCGTAGAAGGAGGCAAACTGCTGTGATTTATATAGATTTTACTAAGGCATTTGACAGAGTTAATGCTATGCTTCTTTTACAAAAAATAAATGTTATGGGATGCTCTGCCAATATACCGGATGGGCAAGAAATAACGTGAGGTGTTCAGAGCTCGCTAGCGGGAATTCTATTAGGCCAAATGCAGTAAATTTTGGTGTATATACTTAATGGAACATGCAGTTTCGATTTCTGCAAAAAATAAATAAATAAAAAAAAAATAGTACCAAAAGTCGCCATAGGGGGCGCTTATTTCAAGAAAACAATGAATACCTAATTGTCAAATGAACAAACACCGTACAAACCAACTTTAGTAACAACAATAAACAATGTTTTATTTTTAATTACAAATGTGTTTCAATATGACCACCAGTGTGCTGTTCCAATAGCTGCATGCGGTACACGACATTTTCTACGGCAGCTCGCAGCATATCTGCATAAATTAGTCTGATATGTAACGTTATTTGATCCTTTAAGGTTGAGAGGTCAGGAACATGTGCTTGATACACAAGGCTTTTCAAATATCCCCATAACCAAAAATCACAAGGGTTGAGATCACGCGACCTGGGTGGCCATACCATGGGAAATGCACGACTAATTATTCTGTTGTCTGAAAAACGTTCTCGCAAGATCTGCTGCACCTGACGTCCGATGTGCGGTGGCGCACCATCCTGCATAAAAATGATAGAATCCAGACAACCCTTTTCCTGCAATCGTGGTATCACAAAATTCTCTAGCATATCGGCATACCTGGCAGAATTGACGGAACAAGTCACCGGTCCACGGGGACGGATTTCTTCAAAAAAGTACGGGCCGATGATGAAAGAAGCAGTAAAGCCGCACCATACTGTTAGTTTCGGTGAATGCATAGGAGTTGGCAGACACACTTGTGGATTTGATGCAGCCCAAATACGGCAGTTGTGGGTATTGATATCACCATTCAAATAAAAATGTGCCTCACCGCTCCATAAAATTTGCCATGGCCATGCATCATCCACTTCCATACGTGCTAAAAATCTCAACGAAAAGTCAGTTCGGGTACGTTCATCTCCAGGAAGCAATTGTTGAACAGGTGTGAGTTTATAGGGATAAAATGTCAATAACTTATGCAATATTTTCCTCACCGTCGAATATGGGATATCTGTTTGGCGTGCTATTGCGTGTGCACTGCTTTACCCTGCACAGTAGTCATCTCCGGTTCCACAACAGCAGTTGCAACTTCTTCAACGTGTTGCTGCTTGATTCGTTTGCGTCCCCGGCCTGGTTGCACTCCTTGAGTTCCGGTAGATTCAAATCGTTCAATCATTTTCCGTAAGTTAGTTATGCTCATAGGTCCTCTTCGTAACGTTTTCAATCGCCGGACTTCACGAAGAGCAGCACTTGCATTGTCGCTCTTCTGATAAAACAACTTGACTAATAACGCCCGGTCAGGCAGAGTAAGCGTCATCGTCAGGCCATTCGTTCGTGAATGATGGGAAATCCTCAGCCTTGCCTTTTATTGTCATGATTGCTCAACACGGAACGCGCTTATGCAAATGTATTCATTGTTTTCTTGAAATAAGCGCCCCCTATGGCGACTTTTGGTACTAGTTTTTTTTTTTTTTGCAGAAATCGAAACTGCATGTTCCACTAAGTATATACACCAAAATGTACTGCATTTGGCCTAATAGAATTCCCGCTAGCGAGCTCTGAACACCTCACGTTATTTCTTGCCCACCCGGTACTTAATTGGTTTGCTTCGCTTTTGAAAAGAAGATCATTTTTTAAAGATAACATTGTCTGTAAGTCTAGAGTGGGATATATTCGGAGCGGTGTTCCTCAAGGTTCTACCTTGGGTCCGATCCTTTTTAATTTATTTATTGCGGATCTAATTCCATTTGGTCCCCCATCGAAAGTGTTTGTTCCAATGTATGCAGACGACATAAAGATATTTTCTTCTGTTGATTGTTGGTCCGATGCGAAACTGCTGCAATATGCGTTAGATGATATTTTTCAATGGTCTCTTCAAAACGGTTTAGACTTAAATCCTAAAAGATCATTCTTTGTCTTATTCTCAAGGAAAACTGTAAAATTGATTAGTAGATACGTTTTGGTTACGGTTCCGCTAGAGAGAAAATATTGTCTGAATGATCTTGGGATCACCTTCCAATATAATCTGTCTATTAAGGAGTACTTACGACAATAAATCTCTCAGACGTGTGCGAGGATCGGAATAATTAAGAGATGCAGTAAATTCTTTAAGGAATTAGACACTTTTATAAAGTTATATAAGTCCTTCATTGTTCCAAAAATAACCTATTGCGCCCTTATCTGGTTCTCAGGAGCTTCCCAAGACTTCTTGCTTTTACAGTCCAAAGTTTTTAGATTTTGTAAGTTTCTTTTAGTTCATTTTAATTGCAGTCGGTTTTCCAAAGTAAGTTTGGAAAATTGTTTTAATTTATCATTGATCTTGGAAACATGCCTAATGAACTCGTTGAAAAAGATTCTGCACGGGATGGTGTCTGCACCTAGAATTCTTGAAAGGATCTTTATCCGGGTATCCGGTTCAACTAGAACGAATAAAACTACAACCGATAGGTGGTATACCCAGATTGCAAGGCACGATCCTGCATGCAAACTAATAAATTGTTATACACAATATATCAGCAGTGCTGATTCAGATATGTTTATTGATAGGTGTAAAACTCTTTTTTGATTTTAATTTTCTTATTTTGTGTTTTCCTTTTTTTTTTTTTTCTTTTCTGTTTGCTAGTATTCGTTTTATCTTTTTAGTATGAATAAATTGTGCTTTTCTCTTTTTGTTTGTTTTTCAACTGTTCATTGTCTTTTATATGTATTATCATTAACCCCGTTTTGGGCTATTGCCTGTTGGGGGACAACATGGGATTTGGCCCTCAGTCTATCTGATGTTTCTTTTCCCGCCTTGTTTTTACATTATTATTATTATTATTATTATTATTATTATTATTATTATTATTATTAATCATATCTGTCACCGTCTCAGCATGGCTTTCGACCTCTGCGTTCTACACAATCTAATACGTCTGGTTTTTTTTGCATTTCGTTACGAAACAACTTGATTGCAGGCGCCAAGTAGACGCATTATATCTTGATTTCTCGAAAGTGTTTGACTGTGTGAACATCAAATTATTGATTAGTAAACTGCGCTACCTTCAACTTCCTGATATGATTATACAATGGTTTTCATCCATGCTTACTGGCAGAAACTTTAGATTAATAGCTCAAGATCCTGCTCACCCGGGCTACTCGATTGGGAGTGGGGTTCAGCGGGGCTCTCCTTTGGGCCCCCTCCTATTTAATATTTTTGTAGCAGACCTACCTGTCGCTCTGGAAGAATTTCCTATCGGGGTGCTGATATATGCTGATGATATTAAAATGTTTCACAATGTCGATTGCTGGGCCGATTGCGAGATCTTACAAAGCTCACTTTTAGCTGTCTCTCAGTGAGCTATTAACAAAAGCCTTGTCCTTAATGTTAACAAATCTTCCATTCTAATTTCAGTCGTAAGACATCACTTTTATTTATGACTATCACACCGTTGATGGTCTTTTAATTAGGAAAGACTGTATCAAAGATTTAGGCGTTTTATTTTCTAAGAATTGTTCTTTTTTAGCCCACATTGAGACCTTAAAGTGCGACATCTCACGTCGCTTGGGCATATTAAAACGTCTGACCGCTTTTAGACACGATTTTAATGCTATTATTATTTTTATAAAGCTTTTTTTATGCCTAAAATTCTTTATTGTGTATGGGTTTGGTAGGCGGGCAACCTTCAGGCCCTTAGTCTGATCCAGAACAAATTTAACAGATTTGCTAAATTCCTCAAGAATAAGTTTAATGCTTCAGATGTTAACTTAAATAGCAAACTCTTTGACATTAAGAGCATTATTAATACAAGCCTTTTTAATATCTTGGCCAACCTTTTTTCAGACAGGATCTGTGCGCCTGAGATCGTAGCTGATCTCAAGCGGGGTGAACTTACTCGTCTACGTTCTGGTTTCAGTTTTAAACATGCAGTCAAATGGGGACTACGTATCGACCCACTTTTTAAAAAAGTAAATTTAATTGAGTATAAGGACAAACGACTGCCCTTATTTGATTAATTTTGTTTTGTTAATTTTTGTCTTATTGTCCAGTTAGTTGTTGTTGTTTTTATTTATTTTTTTTTAGTCCTCGACTCTGGTCTCTTTGAGCCTAGATTTAGTTTTGGTTTGTTAGTTGTATTGTAGTAAGTTTTTCATTCTCGCTTTTACTGCTGGGTGTTTGGTTTTTTTTTGTTGGTTTCTTAATTATGTTATTCACTGTTAAATGTATTTTCATTAACCCCGTTTTGGGCTTATGCCTGTTGGGAGTCAACACTGGGTTCTTGACCTTCAGTTTATCTCAAGGTCTCTTCCCCTGTTACTGTTACAATTATTAATTATTATTATTAAATTGAGTTAGATTATCGATGTACAAAGACAACGATAAATTTGGAACTGATTCCACGGGGATATATTGCGCCAATGGAATCATATCACAAAGGTAAACACCCAGGGACAAACACAAAGATAAACACCCATGTCCTCGGTGGGATTTGAACCCGCGACTTTCCCATCGGACAGCGACAAGACCTGCGCCTTAGCGCTCTCGGCTACCGAGTCGGCATTTCTTATTTTACTCATTTCATTAATTACTTTAAAATTTTTTAGTAATCTTTGTGTTTATTTAATTATTTTTCTTTATTTTTACAAAACGCATCAACGATATTATACATTTTCTAGAAAAGTTTAATAAGTAGATTTTACTCCTTTTATATGTAATTTATCAATAATAACGCTATTATGACCCCTTTATTTATTTAATTTTCACTTATTTTTACTGCCTACTTTAACCATCATATCGTATAGGAAAGAGCAAAATCGTCCACAAAAATAATCGACTACTGTGTCCTGGACATGCTATGCTGCGCGCTGGTTTTCTCCATTGAATCAGCGATCCAGGAATTGTGTAATATGATTGGTCTTTTGACAGAAACTGAGGAACGAGAAACAGTTCCACAAAATGACAGTCACGTGATCAGTTTGCGCCAATCAGAGAGCAGGGTTGGAAGTGGACGGGAATTGGCTGCCATCTTGGAGCCAAACTGCGCTAGAATGACACCTTTTACTAGTACTTTAGCTTCTTTAAAACCATTTAGAATATTACGTAATGGTAATCTCTCAGCTTGGGTTTCTCATCCCTGTGAATCTGAAAGAACAATTCTTTTAATTTTAATTCATCATCATCACGGTCAACCCTTTGCAATCCACTGCTGGATGAAGGTCTTCTCTAAACGCTTCCATTCTTCTCTGTATGAAGCTTTGGATTTCCAGTTGACACCAGCCACCTTCCTTATTTCGTCGAGCCACCTTGCATGGGGTCGTCCTCTTGGGCGTTTAAAGTCTCGAGGGTACCAATCCAGAATGACTGTGGTCCATCTCATGTCTTGTCTTCTAGCAATGTGACCAGCCCATTGCCATTTAGAATGTTTGATCCGTTCGATGACGTCAATCACCTTCGTTTGGCTTCTTATCCAGCTGTTGCATTTTCGATCTCTTCTTGTAATTCCCAGCATACATCTTTCCATGCTTCTCTGTGTTGTCTGTAGTCTTTGTGTTGTCCTCCTTGATAAAGTCCATGGTTCAGCTCCGTAGGTCAGTGCTGGTAAAACGCACTGGTTGAAAACTTTTCGTTTCAAGCTAAGTGGCATGTTGCTCTTCAAGATAATATTATTCTTGCCAAAAGCACTCCATGCTGTTCTAATTCGTCTGTTAACTTCATTCAGAATGTTGCCATCCATGGTAATTTCTTGTCCCAGGTAAATGTAGCTCTATACTTCTTCAATCACAATGCTGTCTGCCATGACCTTTTGTTTTGGATCAAATGCATTGAACACAACGTTTGTCTTCTGTGTGTTCAGTTTCAGTCCTACACGCCGGCTAGCCTCTGCTATTCTTGTAACATTTCCTGCAATTCAGAAGGACTATTACTGGTGAGAACGATGTCATCGGTTAAACGAAGATGGTTAAGGAATTCACCGTTTATTTTAAGTCCTTTTTTGACCGGTTCAGTTCTTTGAAGACTTCCTATAAAACTGCTGTGAAGAGTTTTGGTGAGATGGCGTCTCCTTGTCTTACTCCTTTTCCAAGGTTGATCCTTGCTTTTCCTTTATCCAAACAAATGGTAGCAGTCGCTTTACTAAATATCTTCTGAAGAATACTAATATAGCTTCCGGCTATTCCCATTCTTTCCAGAGCTTTCATACAGCATGTGTAAACCGAGTCGAAAGCTTTCTGAAAGTCGATGAAGGCAAAGCAAAGTGGCACTTCATATTCGTTGTGGCGTTCGATAAGTTCTCTAATAACTTGAATGTGGTCGATCGTGCTATATCCACTTCGAAAGCCCGCTTGTTCTCTTGGTTGTGCTGAGTCTAGTGCTGAATCAAGTCTGTTTGAAGGGATTTTACTGAAGATCTTATAAACAACTGACAAAAGGCTGACAGGGCGATAGTTCTGGATATTTTCTCGTTCTCCTTTTTTTGAAAAATAGAACCATCATTGCATCATTTGGTACGTCTGACATCTCAAGGCATTTCGTGAAAAAACTTTCTAGTAACTTGTTAAATTCTTCTCCTGCTTCCTTAATCAGGTCAATTGTAATTCCATCTTCTCCGGGGGACTTTCCTTTCTTCATGAATTTAATAGCCTTGTCAACTTCGCCTTCCATAACCGGTAGCACTTCATCTTTTCCTTTCAGTTGGTCTGCTCTTCTTACGTCATTATCATCTTCACATTTGTAAAGTTTATTGTAGAAGTCCTCCACAATTTCGATGATTTCACTTCCATTCTTCGTGATTGTGCCATTTGCTCTCTTGAGTGCAAATATTCCTCTTCTGCCAATGCAGAGCTTTCTCTTCGCAGTTTTCAAACTTTTGTTATCTTCAACCGCCTTTTTGACAAGATAGCAGTTGAACTTCCGAACATCTTCTGTGATATTTCCGTGTCTTGCAAAGCTTCGCATATTCTATTACTGATCTTGTATCTTCTCTTTTTGTCTTCATTTCTCTTCGTTTCTTCATTAATTTCCTCGTTTCTTCTGTGAGTTTCGTCTGTGGTTTGGAAACTTGTTCTCCAGCTACTACTTCCGCTGTTTCTTTTATGTGTTTAGTTAGTGTCCTGTTAATGTCTGTGATGTCATCTTCCTGGCTGCCGCTCTGTAAGATTTCAAAGCGATTTCGCAGTTCTAGCTGGAATTCCTTTCTGCGTTCTTGCCGGCTGCATGTTAAAGAACCCTTGCGAGGCATGTTAAAGAACCCTTGCGAGGCATGTTAAAGAACCAAAATTTGCGGCCCCTATAACGCCGTCCTGAAATGACCATGGGAGTTGAAAAAGACGTTAATACCAAACAAAACCAAACCAAACCATCTGCATTATTTAGCTTGGTTTTGATTGGTACACTGGAGTCGGAATTACGGGGGTGGGATTCAGAGAGGACAACATATCTATGTGCTATTTAGGTAGTACGTAAAGGAGTGAAATTCAGTATCTAATTTCCTCTAGGCAAGATCAACATTACCATCAAGTTTACCAGTAAACTTTCGGGTCGGATTTGCAGGGGTGGCAGTCACTTAGTCTTTAGAACTATGGTAACATATGCCATCTGATATATCATACATTCGGAAATGATGAGAAAGGAAAGAAAATACGAGATTTTTTTTTTACATTTTTTAAATATTATGCTCAAGAAAATTAATTTTTTGATTAAAAAACTTGGGGAGAGGTAAAAAGTGCAGATATAGGGGTAAAATAGATGACTGCAGGATCTTCTACATTAACTCTCTTACAAGTTCGGGGGGGGGCTGCCGGGGAGAGGGATTAATTTCTTTTTAACAAATGTTTAAATGTATTTCTTCTTCACTGCTAAAGCTCCTCCTTGGAAAATTTACAAGATTTTATTTAAGAATATTAGACCACAGTTTTTAGATGGTTTATGTGAAGCAACTATTTCGTATACCCAAATATCTGTTAATTAAGCCTATAAGATATTTAAGTAGAAAACGTGTTGAACTTTCCAATTTTGAAAAAATGAATATTCAGTTATTTGGACACATGTAACATTTGCAATTCATTCTTTGCGACTCTATTCATTACGCTGTGATACAATTGCAAAATTCGATGAATCCTTCTCTACAATGCAATCTATGAAAAATCTTTTTAGTCTTTTACTGTTAATGATGTAAAAGATAGAGTTACACATCATTGAATCCAGAGTACATTAAAGGTATTAAAAATGCTTTAAGACAGGGTAATAAGAAATCACTCTCTAATGAAAGACTTGAAGCACTTATTATAACTTGCCAGTCAGCAGTTGCTTCTGTTAAATTTCTTTAAGTCTCAGGTTTTTGTTTTGTTCTCACTAGAAATTTTTCTTAGTAATCCGATTAAGGCACTTTTTAGCTCTATTCCATGTGTAAAAATCTGTAATGATGAAACTGACGCTAAGACATAACAACAAGCAAAAAATAAATCTTATAAACTGGATTAGTTATGGCTTCTCCTTATGCTAATGTTCAAGATCAAGAATCATCCGCTTGTTCAACATTTAATTTATCAAGTAAAACTGCTGTAGAAAACAATAAACAACATGAGGCAAATATTCCCAAAGAAAGAAGGATGGCTGACTGAATTTCAGCACGGAGGTCAAATAAGATATTAACTAAAATAAAATGTCACTATTTCCTTTTCTATTATTGTAGGGAGTGTAAATCATTGATCTAAAACTCATCCTTTTTTCTGTATTTCAGATTGCCAAGGATACCGATCTGAACTAAAGGCTTTGTTGAAACCCGAACCAGATTTTTTTCCAACTTTGCAATACGCAACAACCGCTATCATTGCTGGTTTTTTATACGCATCATTAATGAACATATTGAATGAGAACTTTGTTTTGGAATGAGTGAAAACCCAAACTTTCAACATTCCCTTTAGCTCTAATAATTAATCTGGACAGAGATGGTTTATTTTAGCCTACCTCCCGTTTGTTCAACTTATCATTTTCTCTTTCCCACATATTCATCATTCATCGAAAAAAAACGGATGTTTTTGCATCAAATTCTTCTTTCTCATCTGATGCTTCTGTGTGTACTAATTCTGAGCAAAAGAACCCTGCCTCTGTATTAATTATTAAAATGT
This sequence comes from Rhysida immarginata, assembly GCA_023313115.1. NCBI lineage: Eukaryota > Metazoa > Arthropoda > Chilopoda > Scolopendromorpha > Scolopendridae > Rhysida > Rhysida immarginata. The sequence continues at coordinate 148,489 of JAHWFO010017707.1, read as the reverse complement.
TTGTAAAGCCCCTTTTTTCAAACATTGACCATAAATATACAGAAAAAGCTGAGAAAATCAAATTGCAAAATAACATTATATAAAGAAAAATTTATAAACTGTAGTTTTCATAACAATTGATTCTTCAAGTTAATTGCTGTATGTATTTATTTTAGAAATGTTATAATCAAAGAATTATATAAACAATTTAATATTTGCAAACCATCTTCGTAAATTTTGTTATTTTTTTTAAAAAGATCGTTTTTCATACGTCAGATTTAAAGTTCATAATAACTATTCTGAAATATTTACAACTCTTAAAATAATACACACACCGGCCAATAAATTAGAAATCTTCTTTCAATATGGTATTGACCCTCCTTTGGCTGTAATTCCAGAACATACGCGGCGTGGCATGGATTCTACAAGGTATTGCAATGCAGGTAAGGTAATCGCAGACCATGCATTCGTCAGAGAGACCTTCAGGTCCTGCAGAGTAGACGTAAGCAGATGCTTTTGACGAATGTCTCTTTCCAACATGTCCCAAACATTCTCGATCGGATTCAAATCCGGACTTTGCGCTGGCGACGGCAGATGTTGCAACTCGATGTCATGTTCAGAAAACCACTCCTTAACAATTTTTGCTCGATGGACAGTAGCATTGTCGTCCATGAAGAACCCGTCACCATTTGGGTACAAATGCACCATTGCAGGATGGATTTGATCTGCAACAATGTTCAGGTAGTCTTTAGCTTTCACCCGACTGTCAAGGAATATCATGGGATCCTTACCATACAAACAAAACATGGCCCATATCATGACGCCTCCTCCTGCCGCTTGAACTGTGTTCACAACACATGAGGGGTCCATAGCTTCATGGGGCTGCCGCCAAATTCTCTGTCGGCCATCGGTGCAAAACAATGTGTAACGTGACTCGACCGATCACATCACCTTTTACCATTCGTCTACTGTCTGTCACACCGTTCTTTACACCACTGCAGACGAACTTTCCGGTTTGTTGCTGACACCAGGGGCTTCCTCACTGGCATGCGACTTCCTATTCCTATTCGCTTTAACTCTCGGCGCATTGTTCTGGAGGAGATGGGTTGCGATGATCCTTCATTGAAGTCTGCCGTCAGTTGCTCCACAGTAGACCTTCGGTTTTGCCGCACAATCCGTCTCAGACGACGTCGGTCCCTGTCTATGTTGATTGTTTTTGATCCACAATTCTGCCATTTCGACAACTCTTGTGGATTTCGTTTCCACGCATTGAACACCTTGGAGACCTGACCTTTTGAGATACCGGCCAGTTGTACTGTCCTGGAAATCGTAGCTCCAGCTAGGCGGGCTCCCACAATAACTCCTTTTTGGAACTCAGGCAGGTCTGCTATTTTCCCCATTTTGCTCAACTTGAGCAGCTGCAGTTTGTTCCTACCCTGTACCTGCAGCTTGGAATGAGCATGATTGTATTCATTTGCATATCACAATCGTTTCTGACCTGTGACCACGCTTTACATATCAGTACGGGTTTCTAATTTATTGGCCAGTGTGTGTAGATGCTAGGAGGGTTATTCGGAAAGTAAGGTTCGTTTTGTAATAACGCTGAACAGGCGGTAGCCACTGGACGTGAGGCCCGGACTGTAAGGCGGGTGGTCAAATTATTCTCAACTAATTAGATCTTTTGTTTGGGAACAACTTGGTTATCTAAAAGAGATCATCGGCAACCTGCATATCAGCGACGCTGAACAAGTGAAAACTGTGTGACTTTCTTCACCAGCGGCAGCTTCTATGAAGTGATCATACGTAAATACATTGACCCATATGACGAGTGCTTAAATAAACTTCGAAACTATGTTGAAAAATAGTGAAAGGTACATAGAATCTGGTAAAGTAAAAAATTTGAAAACATACAGGGTGAGTCTGAAACCCTGTCACAAACTTTTAGAAGACGTAGTATGGATGACTCTAAGCAAAGCAGTTCATAGCAACATGAATTCGAATTTAAACGATAACCGAGATACGAATAGAAATAAAAATTAATGATGAAAAATAGGAAAGAAAATTTCGGAGCCTGGATTCGAACCAGGAATCTTTGGCTCAATGCCAGGCTGGGGAATTTTCTCTCTATTTTTCATCACTAATTTGAACAGCTGAGGTTGGCGTACAATAAAACCCTCACTGAACATCTTATGATTTATTTTTTAAGAAATAAAAATGCCACCACTAAGATCAAGAAGTTAATAACTCAGGTTCTATAATACCTAGGATAATGAAGCTTGGAAGAATAATAGGATTCATACAATTGTGTATACCGTTAAAATTTGATAGAAATCCAACGAGTAGTTTCCGAGTTACGCAGTCACATCTTAACACATGGTGGTTAGTACTCACATGTGAGCACATTTTACGATGTTTAGGGTAAGGTGGGGTTATTTGGGCCAGTTCGCAGATAATGAGCAAATATAATAAAAGTCTTTAGATAAGCAATTCCAAAAAATTATATTGACTATCGAATGGCCAAGTACTGTACACACCAGCAATCTCATAAGTTAAAATGAAACAGTTAATTCTAAAAAAAATGCAATTTCATACCACCCCCTCTGAACCACTTAACCCCAAGACAGTGGGTAATATGGGTCACTTAAAAAAATGGAAATATTATTTAATAAAACAATATTTACATGGCAATGGGAAGAGGTTTAGTTTCTTTACGTATCATCATCATCATTTCTCGGAAACTGTGCGTTGTTCGACCTATGTTCATAGGGAGCTTTTTGTTCCTTGCCATTGAGTATGCATACCATTAAATTTACAAGCACGACTTACAAGGCACTCTGTACAGTAGTTTTGTTTTTATTACAAAACGGACCTTCCTTTCCGAATAACCCCCATATAAACTAAATAATCTAAATTTGATTTTTCATTTATAATCTCGTTTTAACTTATTTTTAATATATTTATTGGTGATAATGTTTGAAAAACCATTATTAAACGATTCATATTATCAATTAATTTAATAAAATAAACTCGTTTCAATAAATCAGCTACTACAATGAGCCACTGATAAGAGGTGCCACCTAGCGAGGTGATCAGGAAACGAGGATAGTCGCATTATTTATAGCATTGGGCAGGCAGTTAATAGTCATAGAGGTTGGCGAGCCACAGTTCTTTGTTGATAAAAGCAAGAAGATGGTCCTGCTTAAGAGCTTCATCGGTAGAATCATCCATCAAGAAGCGTACAGACTAGTGGGAAAAATTTCATAATGCTGCTGAAGAAGACCCCAGATGGACTGGGCAAACGGGCACTCATAAAACACATTCTACAATTTCTATGATTCCAGAAAATAAGAATGAGCAGATCTGACCACCTTCATTGATGGAGATGCTGAAGGGAAGGAATCCATGATGCAGCATCCATCATTGGTAGAAAAGACGTTTCTTTTGAAGGCAATTTATTTAACCACCTTTAGAATTGCTGGCCACGGATAATCTGCATGAAAACAAAAGATGTTTGTATCTTTTCCTAGTCAGACTGCTGGAAAAACAATGACTTTCATAGAAATCTTTAATCCTATAGGTCTTGTTACCATAGAGCTGATAAAAATGTCACTAAATCATGCTGGAAGGTCATAGATAGGGTAGGTCGTCTATAATTCATGAAGCAACGAAAGAGGTAATGGTAACCTATTTACCTTAAAAAGAAGCACAAGCATGATAAAACAAAGTTTTCCCAAATGAGAAGATAATGTAGGAATAGCCGGATCATAGCAACCATTCTGGAGGCATAAGGTAAATGCGAATGTCAGGTATCTCCAAAACTCCACTTTTGAAGGGGGTAAATAAGAACACGAAACGAATGGATGACTACACAGGTCACAATTGCACTTCGCACTTTTTTGCAGATCTTTAGAATAGGGCAATTTGAGTAAGCATTTAGAGGTCAAGAGAGGCAAAGCATGGGTCTTAACAAACCGCAACTAGCTGAATATTGAAGTGTAAATACGAAAAGTCCTTTCAAGGCAGTTGACACCAATAATATTTGGTAAAAACGTAAAGATGTTGCCTGAGACTGTCACTTGGCCACACAATATTATTGGGAATTCTCTTGAGATACTCAATCGTCCAATTCTCGATGTCAGAGCCTTTAGACTTCATGAGGTTGACGGACCTGCTCGTCGAGACACTGAATTGGTCAAAAGTTCTTTTTTAAATTTTAAGGGTATATGAATCTGATGCCAAAAGCACTATAGTTTGTGTAAGCAAGCATCCATCTGATGTCGATGAAAGCTGCTGGAAGATAATAAGTCTAATTAACTGGATGGCGATTAAGATATTGCAGTAATGATTCCAGGTAAAAGATGTACAGGAGGGGGAGAGAGGGCACCTCTGCCTGACACCCTATAAGAGTTCAAAGATGGTCGACACGGAACCATTTATCACCATATGTGATGTGGCCAAAGTGTACTGTGCAAAGATAATCATAGCCAAGACGTAGATGACAAAACACCTCAAAGAGAAAAATGTTACCAAAAGCCTTTTATTGGTCAAGGTTCAACAATGCAAGAGTTTGATGATGAACACGAGCTTCCTCCATAACACACTGACAAGAGAAGTACACGATCAGCACCACGGCTTTTTCCATAAAAGTAATGGATATTATAGAGAAGAGATTGTAATTTATAGTCCAGGTGAAAAATAATGTTATTGATGTTCCATTGAAGCACAAAATGTATATATTAGTTGCACTCTTTTACAATTGCGTAGTCTTTTTAACTAGCCATTTTACAGCAAATTCAATTGTTAGACATTGTTAATTTTATTTTATTTTGGAATAATGCCTAAACAGTTGAAAACTGAAATTTAACTGGACATGTGCTGTCAAATTTTTGTTGGACAGAGTATAATAAATATGCCAAGAATTAATGTTCTGTTTGTCATTAGGTACAAAAATGGATAATGATAATAGTAGTAATTCTAGCACAGTTGTGCGCCAATATGGCCAGCATTTTCTGTCCACTTCCACTTCCTGCACTCTGATTGCTGCGATCAGTTCGCGTGACCATCATTTTGGGATGTCACGGTGCAATTGTGACATCACTTCCGGTCAGTTGACTGGAAGTGATGTCTTCCAAGATAGTGTCATCCGACTTCCTGTTTCAGTTTTGGTTTGATCATGTGACTGGATGTCAAACAGATCACTGCCCTCCTTTGACATTTAAATTTAACTTTAGTCTGTTTTCTGAGATAAAATCAACTTTATTCCCTTAGGGGTTTTTTAAAATACATTTTTTTTAAATTTGAAAAAAATATTTTCTGTTTTTTATATGTTTATGGTATATAATATACCGGCGGGGGGGGGGGGGGGGGGGGGGGGGGGTCCTGCACTTTCGCCCGTTCCACTTTCGCGCCGGCGCCATTATATGGTAATTTTATCGTCAATATATTTTATCGAGGCCCTGAAGAGAGGCTAAGGCTATACGCAAGTAACTTGAAACTGTGATGGTACTTCAAGCAATGTTTTTCACGAATAATCACCCAATTGTTTTAAGTGGTTTTTAGTGGTAGGCGATTCCCTGAAAAATTGGATCGTTTAATAATCAATTAATTTTTATGCAATTTATTTTTGCATAGTAACGATTAATCGATTCCCGCAATCGATTATTGTGAAAAATTGAATCTATTTTAAAAAATATTAAAATTAAATCTGTTTATTGTAATTTATTTCCATGGTTAAAAGAGTAGCAAAATAAATGCATAGAAGAAGCCATTCATGAATTTTTATTTAATAACAAACAAATCAGAAATATTATAACAATGTATTGTGAAGCAGATAAAAAAGTTAGATTGATTGATTATTTGGTAGTAAACTTCAGTTTACTGTCCTTGTGGGGTGGTACTTGTTCAAAAATTTTTGAAAACCGTGGGCCTATAATAATCAGGCTAATGACTATTGTGCAAACCATGGAATTTTAAATGAATGAAACATAAATGATTTAATAAATATTATATATTATATTATGTGTTAATGTACTTATGTTTTGCGTAATAATTATGATGCGAATTATACTAAAAATAATAACTATATTAAATTACTACTAAAATACCGGGAAAAGTCAGGGAATTTTTTATAACCGAGAAAAATCAGGGAAATAATAATAAGATAAAAAAATAATAGAACCATCGATGTAATTGTCTTAGTGTACTGATGTATTGTAACAATCTGGTTTGTGATCCTATGGATTCATAATTAAAAATTAATAAGAAGAACGAAATATAGTTAACACATTTAAAAATCAAAAAAAAAAATTAAAAAAAAATTATTTCGTTTTTTATTGTAAATGACGCCTTCATGCTGGGTCAATCATTAACAGCTCAAACACGAAGGTTATTATTTAAATTATTATTATTATTAATATTACATTAAGGATTAATAGCACAGCAACAAACATCAATAAGAAAACTAAACCGTATGCTTTTTTTTAACCTTTTATTAATATTTTATTTAAGGTTTGTTGTTGTTGGCCAATGCTGGACAAAATCCGCCAGTGCAAAAGAAAAAGTACAGAGCCATTGAAACAAGACATAAAAATATTAGGAATCAATTCATCAATGGGACAAAAAGCCTCAATGAATATATTGATGCAGCGAGTCATTTGTTACACATAACAGACGTTTAGGGAAAATGTGTTAATAAATCATCTTTTTCTTGTTTTTGAAACATTGTTTGCGTTTTTTTTTTTTCTAAACCCTATTATTTCTTTTAAAACAATTTAGATTTTAAGAAAGCTTTAATTTAAATCGTTCTTAATTAAAAGGAGAATTTCGTGGGTTAGGTTAGGTAAGTATTCTAAATAACTGAATTCTTAGTTTTCTATTTGACTTGTTAACCTCTCTGCAGGGTCTTTTTTTATGAAAGTGGGTCTTAAAAGTATTTTTGGAAGGGGTGAAAGTGGAAGGGGCGATAGTGGACGGGGCCAAAGTGGAAGGGGCCAACTTCACGGGGCCAAAGTGGAGTGAACCCTGACAGCCCCCCTGACACACCCTTACCTTGCCCCCCTCTCACATCTCCACCCCTCTCCATCACCTCACCCCCCCCCCTTTTTTACAAAATAAATTCTGTGTATTTCATGTATTGTATTTCAATCTGTTGTAGAATTTATGTGAAATGTTTGTACGGGTTTTTCTGTCAATTTGATCATGGAGTTACCAGTGCTTTGGTTACCAACTTATTTCAGGTTTATTAGGGAGTATATATTACGTCTTGCTACTTATCACTCGTGCATGCAATCTTTTCCAGATATTAGAAGATTGGCAAGAACTGGTTTTTATTACGAGGGTTGTACCAAAAGTAAGGTTCCCAATGAGCTACAGCCTCGAGGGTAGGTGCTAGGCTAAATCCGACAACAGTGCCGTGCGCAGTGGTTCCCGCACTCTCGAGCCCACTCTCGAGCGATTCGCTACGGCGCTCAGTGTTCGCTTGGCAGCTGTCAGAGATGGAAGTGTTGATCGCCGCTCCCGCCAAGTGCGAGGTCCGAGCAGTAATCCGATTTCTCCACGCAAGGAAGTTACCGCCCGTGGAGATTCATCGGTAACTGACTGAGGTTTATGGTGAAAAGTGCATGTCCGTTCAGCACGTCCGAAAATGGTGCAGGGCTTTTGCTGAGGGTCGCACGGAAGTTCACGATGAAGAACGGAGTGGAAGACGGCCGGTTTCGGATTCGATTGCCCAGAAGATCAACAGTGAGCTGCTGAAAGATCGGAGGGTCACTGTCCGTGAACTTGTTGAACGCATTCCTGAAGGTTCCCACGGCACACGCTTCCTCAACGGATTGGCGGGAGACTTCTTCGACTTAGGAATACAAAAGCTGGAGCACCGTCTTCAAAAGTGTGTCGAAAAAAATGGAGACTATGTTGAAAAATAGACAACAGTGTAAGCTTTTCAACGATGTATAAATTAATAACAATAAACAATGTTTTCTACTTGTAAAAAATATGGGAACCTTACTTTTGGTACAACCCTCGTATATAAAAGTTATGTAGTAGCATGCTCTTATTGTTGGTTACATGTGCATAAATGGGAACCAAAAGACTTTCCACTGTTTTCGACTTTCTCCTCGTTGTATGTAAGCAAATTTCTTCTTTATTCCATTCATTAATGGGGATCATCACCATGAAGACAGATTCAGAAATGTGGATGAGTTTGGCTTGTTCTTTTCCGTGTTTGATGCATCAACAGCGGTTAATGAACCAGACATATAAATTTTTCTTCTAATTTGATTCATTCAAAAAACTTTAATTATGTTTTTACTTTTTATGATATTTTTTCATTCAATACACTGTTACATTTGTTTGTTCTTGTTACAACTTGTTCATTCTTGTTTGAATAAACCTTTTTGTTAGTACTTGTTCAAAATTTTTTTTTAATAGTATACTCGATGTTTACACATTTCATTTGTTCAAAAATGTAATGATTTCATTCTATTTTTTCAGATTTCAGAACCTTTTGTTCAACAATTGGGATCAGATATTTTTATCTCAGTGAATTATTTCAATAACAATGTGTATGTTCATTTGAGAAAATTTATTAAATATAAGAACAGATCTTATCCTTCTAAACAAGGTCTTTCTTTTGATGAACTTGCCTGGAAATGGTTTGCAGAGAAGAAAGAAGTGATTATTTCAGCATTGAAATCTGAAATTTCAGAATCTTTTCCTATTAATGAATTGTATATTGTTGAAGTATTTGAAGATGCTAACAGCAGATGGAAAATCAAGTTCTCTCGACCCAATCGTGAACAAGAATTGATTTTGAAGGAAAAAAATTCAAAAGTCTTATGTGTTTTTTACAAGATATAAATAATGTTATTTTTTAATTGCATCAAGAAAACTCTGTAGATGATGATGATGAAGAAGATTACTTTTGTTTTTAATTCACATTTCTTAAAGTAAATTTTTTAACTTTGAATATGTTTTTAATTCACAAACACGTTTCTGACGGCACACACGCATCAAATGCATTTTATAGGGATACATCTGCAGATCTTTGTGCAGTATTCTCCATACTTAGAATGAAATGTTTCTTACTTTTAAATAATATCTGATTTGACATTTTAATATTTACATTCATTTTGATTGCTTTTTATTTAGAGCTGCAGTTGTTAAAATTTTTTTATATGTATAACATTTTATTAAGACTATAGTAAAAAAAATGAAATTCATTTGTATATCTTTCATTTTTGACTTCTAGATAACTGAATTACTATTTAAATATACGTATGCAAATGAGTTACGTAACTGAATGAAATGCAGAATTGTTTTGCCAAGGAGTGATTATGTAAATGAAGGAAATGCAATAAAAAAATTGTGCTGATGATTATCATTATTCATGAGCTTATGCAAAGGGAGTTGGTATGTTAATGAATGAAATGCAATAAAAGTCTCAGTTGATGATTATCATTTTCTAGTTTGAAGCAACTGAAAAAAGAGAAATACACATATATGCATCATAATGGCATATTGATACTCGTTTACATACTTTTTTGCAACATACTAATTGGTTTGCAAGCTATTATCATAAAGTTATAAAAAAGTTATTATCTGATTTTCAAAAAGTTATAAGTTATCATAAAAAAGTTCAAATAAAACAAACTATTGATTATAAATTGTCTGGCTTTCTTACCGGGTGTCCCAAAAATGACTGATGGTTTTTGAAAATCAATAAAAAAAAGACGGAATGCGATGGATATGTAACAATTGCAGCCTTATGCTTAGGAATCAGGGTATTTCAAATTTAGTAAACATTTTCACCCACAGGTAGCGCTGAAAACTATGAAAAAATAAAAACCAGTATGAAAATGTTGCAAGGACTGTTGCAAAAAACCATTTTGGTAGAGCGGACTTGCAATCTCAACAGCACACGCTATCAGCTTGACGACGAACTACGGAATGGCGAGCTGAAATATTTCGTTTTAACTATACCTGTTACAGATCGCCTGCAGCGCCATATCTTGGTAGAAATGTTAATTAAATTTGAAATTTGGTGGGATAAATTTCTCTGATTTCCTAAGGATAAGGCTGCAAACGATACATATCTATCGCATTCAGTCTTTTTTTTATTGATTTTCAAAATCCATCAGTCATTTTTGGGACACCCGGTATCTGATGTTTCATTTGAATCATGTGATGTTTTCTTACAAAAATCAGCCATTTCATCTCCAAAATTATTTAACTTGCAACATTTGCTCTGAGCAAAACAGAAATACCTTCATAAGTTTTCTTGAGAGGTTTTCCTGTTTCTGAATTAGAAAGAAAATCTGCTGAAACTCACTGTAAGTATTATTTTTTGTATACTGTTAAGAAATTTTTATCTTTCAATGTAATAAATTGAAAATCTAAAATTTTACTATTAAATTTAATTTTTGTCACCATATATGCATTTTTAATCATTATTAAGAATTTTGATTTCTTATCCTATTTATATTTTAGAGAAAAAAGCCAATCACATTTGTTATCATCATTTTTGAAATTAAAGAAAATTCTACCAAAATCTTTAGAAGCTAAATCATTTTTTAGGAAACATATTTTTATTTGAATTATTGTGTAATAAATAATTTATACTTAGTCTTATATGCACTATCGAATTTCAGTGAATATCATTGGTTCAAAAAATTATGAAAAAATATAAAATAAAATTCTTAAATTAAAGACTGACAGTTTTTATCAACCTTGAATAAAGTCAAGATGAAATCCAGTAATGAGAAAAATTTTGTATCTTTTTCTCTTCAATACACAACCTATCTTACACAAAAAGATACACAATTCAAATTATGATAAAGGAAGATTATCAACAATTGTTATGCTTTATGATGAGGTATCATCTTATTGTATTGCATTATCAGAAGAAGAAATTTTAATTTGGGAATTTATTCAATTTAAAACCAAAAAAGTAACTATGATGCATATTTTTAGGTTTTCTCCTTTAAAATCAATAATACAAAAAAAATTGGCTCATTCATTTGATGAAAAATGACAATCAACTTTTGCAAAATTTAAGTGAATATATAAAAGATTTTATTCCATTTCAGTGTTTTTTTCCTATCTGGTTGAACTCTAAATTAGTATTGTGTGTATCAAAATCAGATCCATTTTTATTGAAACATGCCATGTATTATCCATACATAATTGTTCAATTGAACAAAAATGAAATTGTTATTACAGATTAAATGTCGAAAATGTTATTTTAAAATTATTTGTTATTTTGGATTTTACTTTTCCTTATAATGTTATTTTTTATCATTATATTTAATGTTATTTGGTATCCTAATAATAATAATTACGAATGTCCGTAACCATCAAAGAGTAGAATAAGATAGACAGTGCATTCGCCTGGGCATTGAGCATTTCGGAGGCCGAAATTGAGGCAAAAATAACCAACTGCGATTTGGGGACGGATGAAAGCGAAGCAGCGCCATTTACAATGCAAAAACTGTGTCATTTAGCATATACAGGAATATAATTCTGCATTAGAGGAACTGTTGTTGCGATCAGTTGCAAAGGAGATAGTGAGTGCTTTGCACACTATCTTATCCTCATCTTTGATACCATTAGAATTTAGCGTGACTTTCCTTTGAGCACTGAGAGATGGCATTAATTCGGTAGCATTTTATTATATTATTTTCATTGTACATAACCATTGCAAGTGAGTGCCGCTCGAATTTAATGCATCGTAATAAATTTTCTTACGGTCCCGTGATTTCTTCACAGGAGAAATACTCGTATTTAAATAATTTTGAAAAAATTCATAATATAATCCATTATGAACATGATATCAAATTAATAATTTTAAATGCAATAAAAAATTCAATTTATAAATTTTGTGTTTTAATTAAAATTGTCTTTATATATTTTTTATCATTTTTTAAACATCTTAGTATTAGAAATTTTTTAGTTTTAAATGATAGGGTCAGGAAAAACTACCTTAATTTTCAGTATAAAATATTACCCATACCCCCCACTCAGCCCTGCTCATTCACCCACCCACTCATTCACTCCTTCCATCCCCACTCACCCCCCTACCCCAACTTACCCCCCAACTCACTACTAAGAAAGTGAATTACTGAGAACTCATTAATTTTCATCATAAAAATAAATACTGATACAAATGTAAGCTTTGTCGGTAATCATTATGGATGCACGATTAAAACATTCTTCAAATTATATTTTATGTGGACCCACAGGTTCTGGGAAAACATCATTTGTGGAAAAGTTGATTTTAAATAGTCAAACTTTTATTGATTCACTGCCAAAGAATGTAGTCATTTGTTTTTCTGAAAATCAAGAAATTTATGAAAGACTTCATAGACAGAGTCCCATACCTATTACATTTCATAATGGATTTCATTTTCAAATTTTTGAGTCATTGCCTCCATTAACAATGTTGATGATCTCTTATCATAATAGATGATCTCTTATCTGATTTAAACCAACAGGATTTAAATTCTCTGTTTACGAGAGGGAGTCATCATAGAAACATTTCCATTGTAATTATCAGTCATAATTTATATGAAAAAAAGATTCGCACTGCACACTTGAATGCACAGTATCTTGTCCTCTTCAATTCATGATGTGATGAATCTCAAATTAAACTTTTGGGAACTCAATTAGGTGTTGGAAGTTAGTGGTTGTTAAACATATATAATGACAGCATGAAAAAAACGACTGCTCATTTGTTTTTAGACTTGCGGCCTAATACATCAGAATACATGCGATTTCGTAGCAATACCTTTGAAATACCTTCTATTGTATATGCAATGAAAGATTATGTCTCGTCGAGTTCAACAGTATCTTCCGGTTCTACAACTGTTAGCATCTAAGCAAGTAAATTCCCAAGTCAAACACAATTTATTGAACGATCCAGAACTAATTAATGTACTTAATTTATGTGCACTGATTGTTCTTAAGGGCCGAGTCCCTTTAAAACCTTTGGAAATTGCACAATGAAGAAAATATAGAAAGATCTTAAAAACTTTGGCAACCAAAAGATTTTCTTTTCGTAAAAGAAAGAAAACAAGCAATTAATCAAACAGGTCAAGGACTTTTTTTTGCAGCATTGATACCACTTCTAGTTGGATTATTAGGAGGTTTATTCAGTGGAAGATAATTTTATCTGCAGAATGTTTAAAAAAAAGATGTTAACTTCTACACTTAATTTTCCAACCTCATCCCTACAAACACCATTAACTGAACTCGATCGAGAAATAAATGAAATTTTAATCCGTGAGGATTTGGATGAACCTACAAAAGTAAAATTGTATTTAAATTTATTACAATAATATTATAATATAGTAAACTTTACATAGAAAAACCCATACCAGTGAGAACTGTCAATGAAAAGATAAAAGAGAAAACTAACACATTTGTTCCAAACTTAGCAGTAGAAGAACAAGAAATAATACCTTTTTTTGAAGAGCAAAGAAAACATCTTGCACAAATTTTAGAACCCATCCCTCTGAAATACCACGGACCAATATACAGAGTCTTAGAGTAGAATAGATTGGAACAATTTTGGTCAATTCTTTCATCACGATTGCGTGATTGTCGGATTGCACGTAGGTCGACTTTTGCAAGGACTTATTACAGAATCTAAAGCAACTCGTAAACAGATTTCTAACGAAGCTGGATGGAAAGAAATTCAAGGTGTCATTAACCGTAAAGATTTGAAACTTTCTGTATCTCCACGACGAAAGATTCACAAGGAAAAAGATTTCACTTCACCTGCTACATCATCGACAGATTTAGCAACAGCAGCAAGCGATAAATTCAAATGGGATGAAGAGATCTATTAAGAAACAGTTACATAAACTGTATAACGATCCTACCTCAGCTGGAAGCTTTGGTGGTGTTCAACGTTTGTAAAGAGAAGCAAAACAAAAGAATATTTCGGTGACAATAATTATTAATGATGTTAAATTGTGGTTGAGTGGTGAGGATAATTATACTCTTTATAAGCCAGCAAGGAGATTTTTACATAATTGTATAATCAGTTATGCAAAAGACGAAATTTGGGCAGCAGATCTCGTTGATTGATCGAACATTTATTCTTCTAATGATGAACATCGATATTTGTTAACAATAATCGATATTTTCTCCAAACAAATTATTGTACGACCTTTAAAACAGAAGGATGGTAACACTCTTGCAAAGGTTTTCGAAGAATTGTTCAGAAACAATAAACCAGAATTTGTTAATACGGAAAAAGGCTCAGAGCTTTACAATGAACCTGTGAAAAAAGGCCTTAAATAGATTTCGAGTTAAACATTATTCCACGGAAAATGAGGATACCAAAGCATCAGTTGTAGAATGCTTTAATCATACAATTCGAGAGAAATTTTATCAATATTTACATGCAAACAACACTCAAAGATATTTAGAAGTTTTACCAAAACTTCTTGATGCTTATCACAATAGCTATCATTGTTCGACTAAAATGAAACCCAATGAAGTTGACAAACATAATCAACACATTGTTTACCATTATCTTTATGATGAAGGATTAAAAAAAAGGCGACACTGTGAGAATAGTTAAAAAGCAAGACATCTACTCTCGTGGGTTTACTCCTCAATGGACAGAAGAAGAATTCACAGTTCAAGGGATTAAGTCACGACAAGAAATTCCTACATATACTGTTATTGATAGCCATAAAAATCCGATAACAGGAAGTTTTTATTCGTAAGAATTACAAAAAAATAGCGAGGCAACATCACAAGCTATATAAAGTAGAGAGCATATTGAATACATTTAAGAAAAGAGATGGTTCCATGGAATATTTTGTGCGTTGGTTAGGCTATCCACCTACATTTGACACTTAGGTGTCTAATTTACATGAAGTGTAAAGAAGAAAAAAGAAAATTATGGAAGAATTTTATCTAACTTTACCATCCAATAGTTCTCATGCTTTTTCCCAACAAATACTCTGCAAAATTGCAACACAAAATTGAATGAACCAATCTACTTGGAGTATGGAATGTTGCTCTGTAAGAAATTCATTTTCCCAATAATTTTTCTCAATAAAGTATTGTATTGGAGAAAGATGATCTCTATAAAGTAGTCTTTATAATTTCGAAAATGAAAAGAAATCCGTAATTGAAACTGGTAAGTCTTTTAAACTGCTTTGTACAAAAGAAGGAAATGTGCATTATTGCCTACAGCAACTTACTGATGCAATAATTGTTGAGCTCAAAAATCGTAAACCGGAAATCTTTGGAAATGTATCTACTAAGCCAGCTCTGACTTATATTCTACCTTAAACATTCTCAACTGAGAAATTTTGCAAATCTGGCTAAGACTTATTATGTGCGTATGATTTTAGGAAAAAAATTAGCGGAATGATTACGGTTTGACAGTGCACTATTTCCAGTCACGACTAACAAAGCAGAAATACAGATTATTGCATCCTACCCAGCGCAATTAATTCCTACCAAATTTATTGACAATTTATATGTTTATACAGATTTAATTAACATATTGGTGACACATATGCACTTCTGTTAAAAACTGTAAATGTGCATGGAGAACAGGGTAAGTTAACTAATGTGATTTTCTCCAGACTGCAGTATATTCCGCTTATGAAACAGAATTTTTCAGCAGTTGAAATCGATATCAGAAATGATGTTGGAAAGAGAATACCATTTGGACATTATAGTTATGTTATTTGCGTACTTCATTTTAGAAAAAAAAATATAACGCGTGAGATCTTTTAAAGAAGTGATTCCATCCTATATAAGTCACTGACATCATGCAAGGAATTTAGTTCTTTACAATGAAACGCTGTTGTCCATACACAAACTATTATGAGAATCAGGCAGGTGGTCAGCAATTACCTGTCTTTTACGGAACAAAATTTCAAAGAGGACATGGGTTAGGAAGTTTAATCAGTTCAATCGGAAGATGGGCCTTACCGATCTTACTAAAAGTAACTCCTTATAATATCTCCTTGAACATCTCCTTGCAATACAAAGCGTTGCGGTGTTTGTCATTTTCTTAACCCTGCTACCTCCATTTCCAGCAGTGCCTCCTCCTTTACTTTCAAGATTAACCAGAACCTGACCTGCACTTCTCACAACTTAATTTACCTGTTACATTGCAAAGTATGCCAGAAACAGTACGTTGGAGAGACAGGCAATACCATACGCTCCAGATTTGCCGGGCATAAGTTTGATATTCTTAGCAATGCTGACACCCCTGTCGCTAAACACTTTAATTCCCCTGGTCACTCTTTACAGGCCATCAGCATTTATATTCTTCGTAGTAACTTCCATAGCAAAAAAGAGAGAAAGCAATTCGAGTCTTTTCTTATTTGGAAATTTAATTCCCTCACCCCTAATGGCATTAACCTTAGCAAAGGCACCATTCCCTCATTACCTTTCCCATGTCCCCTTCCAACTTCAGCTATTCCTTAATTTGTCGCAAGCCCTATGGGGCCTTTTCTTCTTTTTTCTTCTTTCTTATCCTTTATTTATTCTTTTCAATGTTCTTCAATGTCCTTTCATATTTTTTTACTTTTGATCCGTTGCTCTTACATGTGGGACTTTTTTACAGGGTGACTAGCGACTGGGAATGGTCAGGGAATTTTTATTTTTTAAACCGAGTACAGTCAGGGAATCATAAAATCGATACTTTTGAACAATGTCAATAATAATCTTTCATGACAGCCCCCCTTTTTTGTCTACTAATAATCAGGAATAATTTTACGTAATCTTTTTGCTAGGCACCCTATCGACAATCGACAATCGAACAGTGTAGTGTATCGGTATTTGAGTGGAACTTGAAGCATAGCTTCCATAATCTCACCCTTCATAATCATATTCCAAGGGAAATACACTGAACTAGAAAAGAAGCCTGATATACCCACAAAGGTCATCCAAAGTATGAAAGAAAATTGCCTCCTCTTGGTGGAGGAAAATTTGATTGACGACTGTCTAGACTAGAAGCAGACCACTAGTATTAGATAAAACACGACCTATGAAGTCCAGTAATCTGGAAATATGACATTATCAATGTCTTCAAAATTAATATCAAGTATATGCCTTGGATCACGATATCTCTTTCTATGTATAGGATGATTTAAAATGCCCGAGACTAGCTCGTTGGTATGATTTTCTATATTGGGCAGCATGGATTCCATGAGCCCTTGAACGTATTTGCCAATATGAGTCATGTTGAAGTCATTATAAATGGAGGAATTGCGAACAATTCTCCGATCTTTTTGCGCAATAGTCCTAAGGGTAACGTTTTGGAACGTTTGCAGTTCTTTCCACCTAGTCTTACATATTGTGGCCCAGACGGGCATACCATACGTCAGGATGGTCCGAACAATGATCTTATAGAGTAGGAGTTTATTATCAATGTTTAGAGCACTATTTCGGCCCAGCAGAGCTATCAAGCTAAACTTGGCTCTCCTGGCCTTATTCAACGCATAAGTTGCGTGGGGAGTCCACGTAAGTTTAGAGTCAAAGACAACACCAAGATATTTATAAATTTCAACCCAGTCCAGTTTTTTGCCATATAGTGTTAGAGAATCTAATGATCTCTTTCTCTTCTTGGAGACAAACATCGCCTTGCATTTGTCTACATTCAGTTTTAGCCTCCACTTGCTAAACCAGCTTTCACACTCCTTTAGAGCCTTCTGTAGCCGCGAGACTACTACGCCTGGTTGACGAGCACAGGTCAGTATAGCAGCGTCATCTGCGTAAAAAAAGAGCTTACATTTGGAAGGACTTGGAAAGTCTCGCATAAAGTAATTGAATAATACTGGCCCCAGGACTGAACCCTGTGGGACACCAGCATTTACTTCATACATAGGAGATAGACTATCTCCAACTCTGGCCTGAAAGAACCGGTTGGAGAGAAACGAGTGTATCAGAGTAATTATGTCTTGAGGAAATCCACCCATAATCATTTTAAAAATAAGACCATCGTGCCAGACTTGGTCGAAGGCTTTGTGTACATCGAGAAAAACGACCCCACAGTACATAGAGAGATTAAGGGGCTCATTGATATCCGCTGCGAGCCTCCATGTTTGAAGTTGGCAGGAATGGTTTGAGCGAAAGCCAAATTGTTCATCGCGAATGAGATCGTTGGCATCACAGTGCTCAATGAATCTCTTGAGAATTGTTTTTTCCAGGATTTTGGAAATTGATGGTAACAAGCTGATGGGCCTGTAGCTAACAGGATTTGCAGGATTTTGTCCTGGCTTAGGAATGCTTAAGACAACTGATTTCTTCCAAGCATCCGGGAAGTAAGTGTTCTTCCAGCAGTCGTTAATCACTTTTGCAATATCTTTAATTGTATTTGGAGGTAAATTTTTCAAAGCAGTGTTCTTAATGGAGTCTTTACCTGGAGCTTTTCTCGTTTTTAAATTTTTAATGATGCTTAGGACTTCATTTACATCAATGCTATGTTTTGGGAATTCATAGCCGTGAATATTATAGAAGCCAGTTATGCAGGATTTTACTTTCTCGGACATATCAAGTCCTATTTGCCGACCATCAGTAGGCGTGACAAACTGTTCTGAAAGTGAGCTTGCAATAAGCTGCGCTTTATCATCATCATTCGTGATGAATTTGCCATTTTGGGCTAACAGAGGTGGGATATTAATGGCTTTCTTGTTTTGCAAGGCTCGAACCATGCACCGCATAGAGTTATCGTGGGTCGACAGACTCTTAACTTTATCATTCCATCTGTCATTACGAAGTACTTTTACCTCCTCGTGAACTCTTCTTGTGAGCCTATTATACATGGTCTTAAGCCATGAATCACGAGTTCGGTACCACTGCCTTCTAACCTTATTCCTTTGCTCAATTAATTGTTTGATTTCTGGAGTGAGATCAAGGTGATCAGCTCGCTTCGACTCTAAGGGCGAAGCACTAGAGTCAATAGCTGCTTTTATACGTTCAGTAAGCCTTTTCACATTGGTATCTATGTCGCTCGTACTATGTACCTTATGTAGTGGGTCGTCATCATTTTTGAGAATTTCTCTAAAAAATTTCCAGTCTTGTTTGAGCCTCAGTTCTTCTTTGAGGTCAATGTTTACGTTATCAAAATTTAGTGCAACTGGTTTATGGTCTGATGATAGATCATTGACAGTATAGATACTGAATGATTTGTAGAAGCCCTTCAACAACACAATATCAAGTACATCACTTGAAGGAGAATGATCACAATAATATGTATCATCCACAGGGCCTACTGCAATAATATCAGATTGCTTTTGCACGTAGCCATACAAAAGGACACCGTTCTGGTTATGGCATCTTGAATTCCAGTGCGAGTGCTTAGCGTTCAGGTCTCCCGCCATAATAACGGGAATATTCCCGGAAAACAGCTCGTCGAGCTCGTTGGCATCGAATTTATGCTTGGGCGCATTATATAGAGCCACTAGTTTCACTTCTCCCAGTGTGGCATCAGTAATGATAGCAGAGGCAGCTTCCATTCCCATATAGTCTCGGGTTGGTTCCTCCCGATGATGAATGCCTTTCTTAATAATAATTGCTGACCCACCTGACGGGGACTTTACTGTAGTGGGAAGAATTCTGTCTTTACGATAGACACAGTAACCAGGTAGCCTGAAGTCGCGGTCTAGCCTTAAGTGTGTCTCACATAGAAATGCTATGTCTATATCCCATTGGGTTAGGAAGTTGTAAAACTCAATACGCCTCTGGGGGACCCCCCCTGGCGTTCCATATTACGCAACGAAGTTTACCTCGATTTGTAATAGAATAACATCGATCAGCCATACTGTCAGTGTTTATTCGTAAGTATTCCACTCATCAGTGGCATTTTCTTACCCAGTTCGTTTAACAATTTGTTATACACTGCCAATTTGTTTATACATTTCTTGAAAATTATTCACGTTAATGCTCTTATCTTGTTTGGAGACCATTGAGGCATAGGAAATCTCCGGGGACACTTTAGCACTTTGCACTCTCCTGACTTGCGGATATTTAGGACATTTTGTGTAACTGGAGGTGTGTTGTCCATTACATCGAATACATTTTGGGGGATCTTGTCCCTTTACATTTGGGCAGTCTTTTGACTGATGATCTTTAGCGCATTTGTTACAACTGGGGGATTCCGTGCAACCCATAGATACATGGCCAAAACGCAAACAATTATAGCATTGTAAAGGTTTCTTATTACCTCGAAACATTTCAACACTGACAGCTAAAGGCCCTATGCGGGTCACATTTTTAAGTGTCTTATTGTGTTCAGTGTTTGATAACAGAACCAGAATCATGGGCATATCAATTGATCCTGTGGCTTTTTTAAGCCTAATCACTTTCTCAGGGAAGTAGTTGGCCTTTTTCAGGTCTTCATTAAAATCGTTAAGGTCATAGGTCACGTCTACATTTCGTATAACGTATTTGAGGACTTTTTCCGATTTAGGTTGATGATGCTGAATCTTTAGCACGTTATCAGCCTTAATGCCAGACACCAATTTACTATGAGTTTCCTCATCATGACACCTTATTTTGATCGTCTCTGCTCTGCCTGTGTGTACAGTAATTAGGTTAATCGCCACATGCACCCTATCATTCCTAAACGTTTTTATAATTTCACTTTCATATGTTTCATCCTATTACATTTTTCTCGCCGCCCCCTTATTATTTCCTATTTGTCCTCCGTCTTGTCCTATCCCAACAGTTCGTCTAATTAATCTCATTTGTTCTCTTGTTTGTCAGCCAATAACGCCTTACTATTCCCCATGCAAACTATATATAAACCCGTCCGTTAGTACTAATTTCATTACAAAGATGCGTGTAAGGATCCGAGATTTCTGGCATTTGACATTATTATCAACGGACAACTTGAGGCATTACGCACTGAACTGAACAGCAAATATTTGGAGTTAGAATCAAGAGTGGAAGCGCTGTCTAAGGAACTTGGTAGCAAAATTGATAGTTTAAAAAGTGATATTAAGAGTGCTAGCTTAGAGACTGCCAATGGCTTTGCTAACCTTGGCAATATTATCAAGGAGTTTATGGGTTCTCCCATTACTTCTGATCCGCCCATGATAGTGGTAAATCCTGATGCAACACATAATAATGAAAATGTTTCTACTTGCCTGGAAGCAGTCGACGAAGGAAACTCCTCACTACGAACTAGCGGCAAAAGAAGGCACGAAAATGATTCTGCTGACAGTGATGGAGGTAACTGGCGTATTGCGCAGAATAAAAGAAACAAAGGTGGTGTTAGGATAGACAACATTCAGTCTACTGTCGATGTCAAAAATGGTGTTTCTGTAGCCATACGAGGTAACAAAGCCAAACTTGGTTATTCCCAAAGCAATGCCACCCATGGAAAGGGAGTTATTTACATTCCTCCGATTATTATTCGTCATCACGGAAAACCAATCAAGGAAATTCTAGAGGAAATCACAAAACATGTGTCTTTAGATAAAATCATTTGCCACACTGGTCGAAAGGACACCATTAAAATTAAGTGTCTTGATGAGGATACGCACAAAATTCTAGTATCTGGAGTAAAGAAGAACGATGTGCTAAAAATCCAGCATCATCAGCTCAAATCAGAAAAGCTGCTGAAATACGTTGTCCGAAATGTTGACACAACATATGACCTGGAAGACTTTTGTGAAGATCTCAGGAAGGCAAATTATTATCCTGAAAAGGCAATCAGGCTGAAAAAAGCTAACGGTTCCGTTGAAATGCCACTGGTGTTAGTTCTACTCCAAAACACTGAGCACAATAAGTCATTTTTGAGTTTAAAGCGTGTTGGTCCCCTTGCTGTAATTGTTGAATTGTTTAGAGGCAACAAAAGGCCCTTACAATGTTACAACTGTTTACGTTTTGGCCACGTCTCCCAAGGTTGCACCGAATCGCCTAGATGTAACAAGTGCGCAGGTGACCATCAGTCGAGGGACTGTACAAATGTAAAGGGTAAAGACCCCCCTAAATGCATTCGTTGTGATGGTCAGCATACTTCAAGTTACACCAAGTGTCCGAAATATCCCCAAGTCAAAAGGATCAAAACCACTAAAGTAGTTGATGGCAGAACCTATGCTTCAGTCGCATCCAGCTCTTCTCATTCAGATGCAGACGATCCAATCCAATTGCCTAGCATTTATAGGAGTCTGGGTAACCTTCTTAACCTCTGTAAGGAAAGTGGCAACGTACTGCCACAGGCTGCATCCCACGAAATCAAGAACTGACCATGGACAGACACCGCTACAGAACAATTACCCACGGGAAGCTTCGTTGCAATATATGGAACGCCAGGGGAATCTATCGGAAGCGCATCGAATATTACAATTTCATCATAAATTGGAATATTGACATAGCTTTCGTGTGTGAGACGCACCTGAGATCAACTCAGGCTTTTAACTTGCCGGGTTATCATGTCTATTGAAAGGATCGACCTCTGGGTAGCAACGCCAGTCAAGCATTTGGTGGAGCAGCTATCATTGTCAAAGATGGCATTGATCATCGTGAGACTGTCACTCCGAATTATGTAGGAATGGAAGCTGTTTCCGTGATAATAAATGACGCCGACGCAGGTGAAATTAAATTCACCTCTTTGTATAATTCTCCTAGGCACAAGCTTGGACCGTGCGAGCTTGATGAGCTGCTCTCTGGGCCCATTCCAGTGGTTATGGCGGGAGACCTTAATGCTAAGCACCCTACATGGAACTCCAAATGCTCCAACCAAAATGGCAATATCCTCTATGGATATACTCTAAACGAGATTGACACCTTTGTTGCTGGACCCCTTGATGACACATACTACTGCGACCATTCTCCTGTCAGCGACGTGCTGGACGTTATAGTTCTTAAAGGATTCTTTAAGCACTATAATATTTTCACAGTCGACGACTTATCCTCTGACCACCGTCCAGTGATGCTTATCTTTGAGGGCTTAAACATCGATGTAAAGATTGGGCTTCGCTCCAAACAAGACTGGAAACTCTTCAGGGATATCCTTAGAGAAAACAGCATTCCATATAAGGAGGTTATTGACAACGAGGATATTAATGCAAATATCAGTTCTATTACTCGGGTTATCAATGATGCTACGGCTTCCAGTACTTTCACTACTGATCGAAAGCGTCCTGAACATCTCGACCTCCCTACTTACATCAGGCGTCCAATACTTGAAAGAAATTCCTATAGAAGGTTATGGCAGCGTAAACGACTTCCCTTCTTTAAGACGAAATACAACAGGCTAGCTCGAAAGGTCCAGGAAGAGGTTAAATCCTTACGTACTCAAAGATGGAGCGAAAAGCTAAAGGCCCTGTCAGTCCAGGACAACTCGCTCTGGGGTACTGTAAGGGCTCTAAAAGGAAACAGACCCATCAACTTACCACCGCTGCTTACCGCAAATGGCAATGCTGTCACGGGCGACCAAGATAAAGCTCAACTGATCGCCGAATCCCTGGTTAAACAATTTACCACTCCTGGTGAGAACGACCCGGATAATTTTCCAAATATTCGTCTTGTAAACGATGGATGTATCGCATACGAGCTCACTCATCGTATTTCTACCTGTGAGGACACTATTGGTGTTCAGGAAATCTCCGATGTCATCAAGCATCTTAAAAGCAGGAAAGCAGCAGGTATCGATTCCATCACTAATAGCACTCTCAAGAACTTACCTCCTAATGTTGTTGCGACTATTACCAGGGCCATGAATGACTGCTGGAGACATGGTTACTTTCCTGTCAAGTGGAAAGAGTCTGTAATCGTTACCATACCGAAGCCTGGTCTAAACCCTGCTCTCCCTGTCAGCTATAGGCCTATAAGCTTGTTACCTATGCTATCAAAAGTGTTTGAACGCATCATTCTTAAGAGATTTAACGACTTCTGTGTGGCTAACAATCTTGTTCGTGAAGAGCAATTCGGCTTTCGACCAGGTCACTCCTGCCAACTCCAGATCTGGAGGCTTGTTGCAGATTTAAACACTCCTCTTAACTGCGCTAAATATGGTGGTCTTGTGTTTTTGGATGTCCGAAAAGCTTTTGATCAGGTTTGGCACGAAGGCCTAATACACAAAATGATTACTTGTGGATTTCCGGACGATCTTATTGCCTTGATTAGATCCTTTCTGTCGAACAGGATATTTCGAGTTAAGGTTGGCTGCTCCCTGTCAAACCCGTGTGACGTCAAAGCTGGTGTTCCCCAGGGTTCTGTTCTTGGCCCTGCACTCTTCAACTTTTTCATCCATGACTTCCCAACATTTACAAAATGCAAGCTGTATCTGTTCGCTGACGACGCGTCCATCATGACCACTGCTCGCGTTCCCGCTCATGTCATATCTCGATTGCAAAATGCCTTACATAAGTGCGAGAAATGGTTTGCTAAGTGGAGACTCAAACTAAACGTCGACAAGTGCAAAGCTATGTTTATTACCAAGAAACTTCGGAAACCACCGAAGCCTCTCCTTCTTTCTGGTAGAGAGCTCGAATGGGTGAAGAATTACAAATACCTCGGAGTGGTGATAGATGCTAAGCTAAATTGGGGTGACCACGTCTCCTATGCTATCAATAAGGCTAAGAAGGCAAAGTTCAGCCTGGTCACCCTCCTGGGGCGAAACAGCGCTCTTGGAATAGATAGCAAACTTTTGCTATATAAAATGGTAATCCGGACCATTCTGTTATATGGTATGCCTGCCTGGGCCACAATATGTAAGTCCAGATGGAAGGACCTCCAAACTTTCCAAAACGTTACCTTGAGGACCATTGCTCAACTCGACAGGAGAGTTGCAACAAATACTTCTATTGCCGACGATTTTGAGATACCTCCCATTGGAAATCACGTCCAGGAATTGATGAAAAAGCTGCTTCCTAAGATGAAGGACCATCCCAATCCTCTGGTTGCAGGTATTCTTGAGCACCCACTTACCTTCAGAAGCCTTCTTAGACATCGCAGGCAACGTCACCTCCTGGACATCAATTTCGACGACATCCAAAAGGCGATATTTCCCGAATATTGGATCTCCTAGCTCTTCGTGTCACTTGTCCCTCGTCAATCAACAATCAACACTATCGTCCTGATAGGAAAGGACTCCATCTTATCCTCTGGATGACTTAACTAGGTTTCATCTGGCTTCTTGCCTAGTTCAGTGTACTTCCCGTGGTTACTTTCTGGACGAGTATGGCAGTGAAAGCGTTGCTTTCGGACCACTCGTTTCGTTTTACCTGCACTGTTCGATTGTCGATTGTCGAGTACTAATTTCATAACTTCAGGATAATTCTCTAATATTCTATTTGCTTTTAGAGAATTATCCTTTTTTGCTTTGATAAAGGATAGGCTCTAGCCGAAACGTCAGCTCTTTATTTGATTTTTTAGTTTTATTTTGATTATACTTATATATTTATTATTTTGTTATTTGTTAATTATTATTTTATTTTTCAGTTGTATTTATTAACTATTTATTGCATTCCAGGGTTTTTGTGTCTCGTCCTTTTCTCTTATAAATATCCATTTATGATAATAGCACGTGTATTCAGGATAATTCGTCCAGTATTTTTTCTAGATATTCGACAAAACGTCTAAAATCGAAAGTGTCCGATCACTAATGGCAATATGGTGTATATTACAAATGTAAAGGAATACGTACTAATCAGAGTTAGTGGAGGAAGCCAAACGGTATCAACTGGATATCATAGGTATTACCTCTACGAAACGTCCGGGTTCTGGAACTGTATACTTAGAAGGAGGGTGGAAGCTTTTCTGCTCTGGTGTAGACATTAACGACTGCCCAGGCGGGAGTGGGGATACTCACAAGTCCCTGGCTGGCAGATTATGTTGCAGATTGGACCCCCTTAGGTGGAAGACTGTGTCTCCTGAGTCTTCAGATAGGGAAACGGTCTCTCTCTCTATTTGTTGCATATGCTCCGAATGCAGTCACAGAGAACCCACTTTTTCTAGAAGTTGATGCTGCTCTTAGCAGGAGAGGGAGTGCAGATTCTGTTATCTTGGTGGGCGACTTCAATGCACACGTAGGGGCTGATGACCAAAAGTGGAAAGGCGTGATTGGGAGGAATGGTGACCCCG
Organism: Rhysida immarginata; assembly: GCA_023313115.1. Taxonomy (NCBI): domain Eukaryota; kingdom Metazoa; phylum Arthropoda; class Chilopoda; order Scolopendromorpha; family Scolopendridae; genus Rhysida; species Rhysida immarginata. The sequence goes on along the minus strand of JAHWFO010017707.1, from coordinate 122,443 downwards.
ATTTAAATGCGAATGGGAGGTGCTTGTTGGATTTCTGTTGCAACAATGGACTTCCATCACAAACACCTTCTTCCAGCACAGGGATGTCCATAAGTATACCTGGTACAGGGATGCAATGGACCAGAAGTCACTGATTGATTTTGTAATCGTTTCAGCCGACTTATTCCGATCAGTGTTGGATACTCGAGTGAGAAGAGGGGCAGAACTATCAACTGATCACCACTTTGTTGTCTGCACTTTGCGGTTCTCTGAACCCATGCCAACCATGCGAAATACTAGGTTCAGACAAACTTGGCGCATCAAATGGGAGGCATTGGAGGACAGAGCTGTGAAACATATCTTCAAGTTTCAAAGAACTACCCAGTGATATGGTACTGTTAAAGAGGAGTGGCAGTTGTTTTAAAACTGCTGTGATTACTTTGGCTGCACTGTACTATGGTCGTAAGCGGCTGAGTGTGGCACAGGACGGTAAGAAAAGGACTGCATGGTGGAACAGTGAAGTCCAAGAAGCTGTCAAGGCAAAGAAGGAAGCCTATTTGCTATGGCTTGCAAATAAGTCAACTTCGAGTCGAGCGCGGTACCCAGAGGCGCGAAAAGCAGCAGCAAAAACAGTATCAACAGATAAAACCAAGGCCTGGGAGAAGTTCGGGGAGAAATTGGAGGCAGACTATGGTTCGGCAAACAAGGTATTCTGGCAGATCGTGCGCCGCCTCCATGGAAAGAAGTCTCTTTCATCACAAACTATTAAGAGTTCAGATGGGAGGCTTCTGAAAACGGAGGAGAGCGTGTTGCATAGGTGGAAGGAATACTTTGCATCTCTTCTTAATCCGGTGACAGCAACAACTGAGGCGCACCTTGGAGCGGAGAATAGTCACGGTAGTATCACTGAAGCAGAAGTCAGATGGGCAATTAAGTCCATGAAGACTGGCAAAGCTGCAGGTGATGATGAAATCTGGTCCGAGATGTTAAAGGCCTTAAATCAGGATGGTATCCTGTGGCTGACTCGAGTGTGTCAGGTTGCGTGGATATCTGGGCAGGCCCCTACGCAATGGCAGACAGGAATTGTGATCCCTATCTTCAAAAAGGGAGATCAGCGAGATATCAACTATCGAGGCATCTCTTTGCTCAGCATTCCTGGGAGAGTGTACGCTAAGTGTCTGCAGAAGAGAAGTCGGGAAATAGTCGATTCCAAACTGTCGGGGAAGCAGTGTGGTTTCCGACCTGGCCGAAGCACGACGGATCACATCTTTGCTCAAAGGCAAATCTTTGAGAAATCCTGGGAGTATGCAAAAGAGGTCTACGCTTGCTTTGTAGACCTCGAAAAAGCATATGACAGAGTTCCTCGGGAGAAGCTCTGGCAAGTGATGCAAGAGTATGGAGTGGATGGGCAATTACTGGTTGCTATCATGTCTCTGTACGAAAGCTCTGAGATGTGTGTCCGGATAAGTGGCATTAAGTCAAGACCGTTCACCGTGGGTGTTGGACTCCACCAAGGGTGCGTACTGTCGCCCCTCTTGTTCATTATCTTTATGGACTGGATAGACAGGGGCAGCCGAGGCAATGAGCGCGTTTGTGTGGGTGACTGCCTGGTGGAGAGGTTGCTCTTTGCTGACGACCTTGTCCTCCTTGGGTCTTCTCGCACGAACCTTCAGCATGCACTAGACCGGTTTGCAGCCAAATGTGAAGAAGCTGGGATGAAGATCAGCCTGGCTAAAACTGAGGTTCTGGTCCTTTCAAGACAGCCTGCTCAGTGCGCTCTCCATGTTAGGGGAGCCTCATTGAGACAGGTGGAGAAATTCAAGTATCTCGGGATTGCATTCACGAGTGATGGACGGCAGGAGAAAGAATTGGATGCTCGAATCGGTGCAGCAAGCTGTGTCAGACGCGAACTGTGGCGATCCGTGGTAATAAAACGCGAGCTGGGTAACAAAGCCAAGCTCTCCGTCTTCAAATCTATCTTTGTCCCCATTCTCACCTATGGTCATGAGGCTTGGGTAATGACCGAAAGAGTGCGATCGCGGGTACAAGCGGCCGAAATGAGATTTCTGAGAGGTGTGGCAGGTATTACTAGATAGAGTGTACAGCAGCACAATAAGGGAATCTTTAAGTGTTGAGCCGCTACTTCTCCGCATTGAGAGATCTCAGTTGCGCTGGTATGGCCACGTGATACGGATGCCGCAAACTGGTCTTCCTAGGCAGTTGTTATTTTCCAAGCCGGTGGGTAAGATACCAAGGGTTCGGCATAGAAACAGGTGGCTAGACTACATGGAGAATCTGGGTTCGAGTCGCTTGGGTATTACCAGGGAGGACATGCACCTGATGGCGGAAGATCGCGATCGCTGGAAATCCTCCATAGGGCTGCTGCCCCCCGCGACCCTAACGGATAAGCGGGTTTGAAAAGTAAGTAAGTAAGTTTGTATAATTCAAAGTTGTGTTTTTTATTCTATTGGCCATTATTTCTTCATTTCCTTTTTGAACGCATTGGCTCCCTTATTTTATATCCTATTGGTTCATGTATCTTAATAACGCTCATTGTATATTTTTTACCACTGTTCTGTATATAAAGACTAGTTTGCCTCTTGCTGTATATATCCTTGACAAAGCCGGGAAGGAACAGTATTATGATCCACCCTTCTACCAAATATTTAAAATCTAAAAAAGCATTAGTAAATGTGAAAATTTTTGATAATCGTTGCTTCATTTATTCCGTGTTAGCAGGTCTATCGTTTTAAAAATCCCGATCGCGTAAGTCATTAAAAATATGAAAAAGATCTAAATTTAAATCGTATCCAATTTCCTACGTCGATTAATGACATTCCCAAATTTGACCCTGATGACAACATCACGTTTCACGTATACGGATATGAAAAGAAAACGGTGTTCCTTCTGTATATCAGTTCATTTAAAGGTAATAAAGAAGTGAAATTGTTACTTTTGAATGATAATCATTACTGTACTATTTGAAATTTTAATGCACTTTGTAGAACAAAAAAACATGGATATGTATAACATCTTTTTCATTAAAGTTAAACTTAGAAAATCATAAAACCTATTATTGTCAGAACAAACCGCATGTGTTAGAAATGCCCAAAATCACTCATTTATTCTTCAATCGATATGAAAAGCAATTTTCTATTCCTTTTGTAATGTATGCTGAATTTGAGTGCATATATTAGAAAAAGAATTCATACGTTTTTTACCAAGTTCACATCATTCCAATACACACAAATATCAAAAACCCATACCATGAGGATTTTGTTATGTAATTATTGATAATGAAAACAAAACTGTAAATAGAAACAGAGGGAAAGATTGCGTTGAAAAATTCTTTTCTTATCAGTTGAGCAATTATACTAAAATTTAGATCTTTTTATGTCAGAATAAAGAGCTCGTTTTAAACCGTGATGTTGAAATTGCATTTAAAAATTCCCCACACTGTCACATTTGTGAAAAAGAATTCTTACCGACGGAAGTGAAAGTCAAAGCTACGTCGCACTGTGGCATTTCGCCAGGTTAGAGGAGGTCCCACACGTCATTAGGTGCTATCGTAAAGTAATTGTTTGCAAAGAAATTTCAAGGTGCACGTGCTTGTTTGTTGAAAAGTCTTAGGACAAACTTCGTCAAGGAGGTTCCATGGTATCCAACCCCTTTGTAAAATACGATTAGTCCATGACTTTTGGCACGTGAGTGTATACATTTGAAAAAATGTACGATATGCCTGAAAAAGTGCAAAACTTTATGAGAAGGTAGAGTGAAGCAAGTTGCAAGGTTAGAGCAAGAATGGAAACGTTCGTAAATTCTGCAATCGGTTGCGAATCACGTACAGTGAATATAAAAGCATCAAGAGAGCTGTCCAACATGGGCATAACAAAAAAGAATGTATGGAGGCCATCAAAAAGTTTACATGGAAGAAATTTCAAGAATTACATTTAAGAAATGCACCAATTCACGACATTTTAATTAAAAGGTTTGCTCGACAGAACGCTACCAAGCTTATTTTTGACTCTAAAGCAAGCCATAAATGCATCAACTCATTCAAGAAGCGGCATAAAAATTGTCAGTCGGAAAATAATTACATTTGTCACAAAACGTCAACTGTTGCAAAAGAATGATGAAGAAAATTCGTCTGTTGCCTTTCTTCTTGAAGTGAAAGATTTCATTTTGAAAGAAAACATATTGGCTGATAACATTTTAAATTCTGACCAATCAAGAATTAACATCGAAATGGTGTCAAACTGGACACTTTCCTGTAAAGGCGAGACGCAATCTGAAGTTCGAGTACGAAGCATTAGCGACATGCCTCATTCGTACACAGTACAGCCACTGGTATCTCCTAGTGGGAAATTAGTTGGAAAAGTTTGAATCCTTTTGCAAGAAAGAAATGAGCAGTTTCAAAAAAGTGTCCTAACGTTTCTATAGGGGCTCAAATATAGGGGAAATGACTATAGAAGAAGTGGATAACGGAAATATTGCTCCCTGTTTCAGCAAATAATTCACTTTTGCTAATTGATTCATAGTCCGGTCAAAGAGATATTTCTATGTTCGATAATATTTTTCTGAAAGCACAGAAAAATATTAATGTGAAAAAAATCCACCGAAAGCCACAAAATACATTCAGCCTTTGGATGTCTACTTTTTTTTTGAAACTGATTATTCAAAAAATATATGAAGATTTAATTATTATTGAATATGTTTCTGAAGAAAACAGAAGAATTTTGGTTATCAAAGAAATATTGTTCGTGTTCAATTAGTTATCATCAATCAGATTCGAAAATATGATTGCATACGCATTTAAAAACTCTGATTATGTTGGTGTTTATCCTGAAAGTTTTGAAAACGCTAGTCAGATACTGTTTTCAATCACAAACAGTAAAAAATGTGAAGTATGCTGTCAACTTTCATTCATTCAATGTGCTCATTGTGGAATGATTATGTGTATAAACCACTGCATTACAGAAAATTTTCTTTACCGTTAATAATAAGAAAAAATTTCATTTGTAAATTTTTTTTTTAGAATTTACAAAAAAAAAAACAAACAATTAGCCATCTTTTACCAGTTCAAATTTAAAAAATGAAGAGTTCCACGCTTCCATTTATTGTTAGTAAAAGGGGGTCTTGCATTTTATCGTTAGTTATAGATTTCAAAATTTCATGTGCTCGTTAACAAACTTATATGAACGCTTTATTATGTTTGCATTAAAGAACCTTTCTTTCTATACACTTTTATTTAATTTGTATTCTGTGTGTCGGGGTCAAATCTTGTAATCAATATTAAAACCAACTTCCCGAGAAGCTAGAGAGCTGACACTTGAGACACATACACAGGATCGATGATAATGCAAGTTAAAGGAAAAAGTTTTCAAATCGGTTCGCTGGAACGCGTTCTAGGGCACAAATTCATTTCAGTCTTCTCTGCACAAGTCCGCAACTTGGTTGCCGATTTGCAGGGGGACGATTTTTATACGAATTGCTTAATTGTTAGACCAAACAATTAGTTTTACAAATAGTTGATGCCGGCTTGAAGAGATCAAACTCTAATTAAAGGAGAACATTGAGTTGTTCACGGAAGCAGTTTTGCATTGTTGTTACACGTTTAAGCATTGTTGGCTCTAGCTTGAAGCACTCGCCGGAACTGCAAAGTCCCCTGACCATTGTTGTCTAAGCAACAGTTTTTATCCAACTATAAATATAGAGGAGAACATGTGAGTTCGTCACAAAAAACAATTCGAATGTGCGAGCATTGCAACAATATGAATTGAATTTGTAACTAATTACCACGCAAAATTCGGGTGGATAAAGTCGTGTATAATAATAAAACATTATAAAAGGGTGGTTTGCTGTAAAATGGCTGGTTAAAAACATACGCACTTGCAAAAGAGTGCGAAAAAATATACAATTTCTTCTTCGAAGCAACAATAAAATGGAGCATCAATAAATTTTTTTTTTCAACTGGAATATAAATTACTATCTGTTCTGTATCAGATTCATTTCTTTTTTATAGAAAAAGCCAGAGTGCCGATCGCGAACTTCCCTTGTGAATGGTTATTAGATTGTCAGATATCTTGAAGATGAAAAGGAGCAGATCTGTTTGAGATCAAAGAACTCATCAGCGTACAACTTCAGTCTTTGTTACAGCACTCCAGTGTTGATTAAAGCGTACACGGAAAATTGCGCACAGGAAAAAAAGCTTACACGGAAAATTGCGCACACTGAAAAATGCCCACACGGAAAAAATCCCATGGGTAAAAATGCCCACAATGAAAAATACGCACACATACAACGCAATAAGTTAAAAGTGAGCAGTATTTTACAATAATTTTTTTTTCAGAAATTTAAATACTTCAGAAAAATCTAATATGTGATACCAAAAGTATATTATAAATTTTAACTTAAAATTTTGTAATATTAAACATCTATGTATACTAGAGCCCTTCCATAACACATTCTTACACATAACCAATAATGTAGTATGGGAGTAAAAAAAATAGGCTCCAATGGGAATGTTATTTTTTCATCAGGAATGGTCTCCTGATGAATACTTTCGATGGTGTCACTCTGTAGTGCATGGTATATACTGTAGACCTGATGATGTCATAAAATTGGCACTCTTTTGTTTTAGAAAATCATTATTATCACGGGTTTTACCATCTGATATGTTTATGTAATAATTGTTTTAAAGGTTATTTAGAGCTCGATAATAAAAGTCCTTACAGTACTTATTTTAAATTAAACTGCATTTGAAATATTTTCATTGTAGTGTTTCCATTTGAGGAATGCGAAACAAAATCGTAAATACCACCTTAGTGATTGCACAAGGAAAACATACATGAACAATCTTACAGAGAATTTAGTTTACAATGTCTGGATATATTTGTTTTCTTATACAAATATTAACAGAGATATTGCTAGTTTTGTTTGGGATATTTTGTGGCCTACTATAATAACCAAATTTCATTGATAAAATTAAGAGTGAAAATACGCACATATATTTACAAATAAAAATAAATTGGAATGGTGGAATGGAACATTCGAACTGGCCTACCACGAGTTAATGATACAGATTTAAAAAAATCGGCCTCGGTGGCTCAGCGGTTGCGTGATCGCCTCTGATGCCCGAGTACACGGGTTCGATCCCGGCCGAAGACGACGAGGATTTTTCAGGGGGAAATCCTGAGATCACGCACTTCCTTCGGAAGGGAGGTAAAGCCGTTGTTACCGTGTAGTCTTTTGCCGGCTGCACGTTAAAGAACCCTTGCAAGGCAAAATTTGCGGCCCCTATAACGCCGTCCTGAAAAGACCATAGCAGTTGAAAAGGACGTTAATACCAAACAAACCAAACCAAATGACCAGTTTCGGGCACATACGTGGCTGAATTGATTGTTTCGGGCACATACGTGGCTGAATAGACGTGTTTCGGGCGATATGACGTTTTTCGGGAGCAAGCATTGCCGAATTTTCATGGTTATCACCGAAAATCACCCAAATAACCAGATTCAAAAAAAATTTCGCACAGGCCTACCAACGATATTAATATTGATCATTGATTTATCTAAAGTTACTGGAATGTTTAAAAAAAATTGAAAAACTTTTTCCATAAAGAATTAATATTTGAGAAACTAACATATTTGAAACACTTGTAACGAGCAAAATTTATTACGGCATTTTTGATATGGTTTACGATCATGAACTATGCCGCAAATAGATTATAGACGAAAATTATTAGTTAGAAAAATTTTTCAGCTCTTTTAAAAATACTATATGTGTTGAAAATTATTTTATATGATTTAACTGACAGAAGTTATCAACGTATATCTTTTATGTTGTGACGAAAAAATATCTTACTTCTACTTTTGATAATGGTAGTACAGTCAACCAAAGGAAATAATCCACACGAGTTTAATACTTAATATTACATTTCATGCTAATGTGTTGTTTTAATAGCTTTTTTAATTATAATTATTTAAATTTAATAATCTTAATAATGATATCTCTAAATGTAATATTAATTTATTAAAAATAAATTAATATTGAAACGGTAAAACTTAGAGTAAAATTCAAGTGTGGATTATTTCCCTTTGACGACTGTACTTACAAAATTTATTTATTTAGAACCTGCGTTGTTTTATGTGCGGCAATAACCACTTTAAATATTTTAATAAGGAAAACAAAAGAAGTTCAAGTAATGAATTATAACAATGAGCTGTGAAAAGACTTATTAAGGAAACAAACAAAACTAATTCAGTTGGTCATAAATTATATTATAGTATAAAAGATATTAGAGTATAAAACACGGTACAAAATGTAGGGCCAGATAAAATGAGATTGATTAATTATACAATTCAAAATGCTGCTATAGGAGAAAATGACTTCGTTTTTGAAATTATGTAAAAATGATATATTAATATGACAATAGAGCTTTTACAGCACGTGACCATATAAGTGCACTGTGGGTTTGGATCATTGTTTAGCAGGTCGGCAATGTTGGCTATTCGCTATGACAAGGTCAGCGTATTATACGAATCTTCCAAGCAAAAAAACGCAAAACAATACTTAACCGATTTCTTTAGTGAATGCGATGATTGGGAAAAGCGTAACTAGAGTGTAACAACTTTTTTGTGATCCAGTATGGCGGCATTGCCGTCATGATGACGCATAGTGAAAAGGCCCTATATGATTACTGTCAGGGACAAGTTACAATTCAAACAATGACGAGTTACTTTAACAATTTACGTTAACAAAATACTTCATGGTTTTCTTCATAAGTTGACAAATACGAATTACTAAGACAAACATTTTACTTTTACATATTACTTTCATTAATACAATTAAATCTGTGCCTTAACAGAAAAACCAGTCACTTTCACAAAAACACAATATAAGATAATGAGTCCAGTATAAGATCACAAAAAACAAAGAGGTGATAATGCACGCACGATGCTGCCTCCACTAGGATAACACAATGTTGCCTCACCCGGGACAACATTACTAAACAAAGACAAATCACGAACTGGAAAGCGTCATGGGTTAAAACATTTCCATTCAAAAAAATACTGCCACAAGAGCATAATGGCGTACGGACAAAAGACAACTAGTACATCTTTAAACTGAAGTTGTTCAGGCTCCCAACTGTCCAATACTCGTGAATATAAAAGAAATCTTCTGAACAGGATAATCAAATGATATCATCCTTCTATGGTTAGCAAACCATATCCAACCTTCAAGTTATAAGAATCAAATCTTAAAGACGCCATACTTGAAAAGGTTTAAAATAAAATAAAGAATTCCGTGACAAAATATTGAAACAGCATTCATATAAATAAGACATACATACAATAAATGAACATAAATAAAGGATGAAGTGACTTCATAGGCCGCATAACTGTAGTATAAAAGACAAAGGTAAAATAATTAACAAAAAAACTACATTTTTTTCAAAAAGGCTTACAAATCGAACAGAACAAATGGGGTGCAATTAATCACTTATTTTATGGTTCGTCTTTGGGCCCTGCTCCTTTTACTGATCTTTGTAATTTATCTTCTTCTATTTTAACCGAATTCTTTGAAGTCTTACTTCCTAATCCCTCTTCTATCTCAACTAATTTTTGACCAACCTAATGCTCCTGTCTCTTCTTTCTTTATTTCACCTGCATCCCCTGTCTATAATTATAAGCCAACTGAAACCTTCCATTGTTTCTGACTCTTTAGGTCTTCGTGCTGATGTTTTAATTGCCATCTTTGATACTTTAGTCTTTCCTTTACTCATATTTTAATTTGTCCATTTCGTTAGGTTATTTTCCTAAATATTTGCAATTAGCTAATTTTACTCCAATCTACAAAAGTGGGGATGTAATTGAAAAACTATTTCCTTTTTTCTGAAAAATTTTGGAAAAACTATTTTATTCACGTTTATCTCAATATATTTTTGATAATAACCTAATTTCACCTGTTCAACATGGATTTACTCCTAAGCTGTCAGATCATTTTTCTGAGGCGAGAAAGAGATCAGCCAAGAGAAGTGATCAGACAGAGTTAGATTCACGGGTTAAGCGACAGAGAGCAGAGTCAGCAAAAGCTTGGAAGGAGAAATGGAAAAACACCTTCCCTCCACCTAGGCCATTTTTTAAGCGAGTCCGAAAGTTCGAGAGACAGGATGCTCGATGCCCATTCACTGATAAGAGTCGTATTCAAAAACGCTATTCAGGGCAGAAGCAGAGCTTTCCGAGACGAGTCAAGCCAACGGAAGGGATGGTTTCCAGGACCCAGAAGGACTGGAAGGCAGTACCGTGGCCAGCAAAGATTTCATGAGAAAGGCGCATCAGCTGAAATCAAACGTAGGCCCCAGACGAACCGTAAGCACCCTTCCTTAGATACTTATAAGAATAATTGCTCTTTGAGAACTCGCCCTTCAAGCCGCTCACCACAGAAGAAGCCGCTCGGGACGACGCAACCCCCGGAATCGAATCGAACACATACGGCCGAAGGAAAGGGAGATCGTGCTCAAGCATCTTCCTCGGCACTTCGCCCGTGTATCGTAAGTGAACGGATAGGCGACTCCGTCGTAAAAGAAGACGGAGGCAGCGTGAGTCCCGTCATTCCCCGAAGGAGTTTATGTGTGTTAAGGCTTCTCGACAGGCAGGTGACAATATTAATAATGACTTTGCAGATACCAATGACATTCCTTTAACCGACTCCACCGTAGTGAACGGAGGTCATAGTTCTGCTAACCATGAAAACGAGCAGCACCCCGACAGTGAGCAGAGCTGCAGTGGTTCCGGAGAGGTCGGCGCCCTGTCCTTACAGACGCAGAACCAAGGCCATTCAGAGAATAGCCAATCTCCAGAGCTCTTCAGTCCGCCCAGCCATTGGCACCCACCCAGCGGTCCAGATCAACGCAGTCAGTCATCGAAGGCGACATCCTCTAGGCCGGATTTGGAACGGATAGGTCCGCCCGTCACTGTACCTATCGCAAGTCGCGACCGCGCTGAGAACTCACGCCGCGTGTCGCGCTTGGCTTCAACGGTCATCCTATACTGTAAGTGTGTCCTAGAGGATAATTTAGCGTCTAAGTGCCTAGTTAATCCATTAGCCCGTAACTTTCTTAGCTCTCTTCTATTCAGTGGGGAAGCACGCAGTTCGGTGTGCCTGGTAGTATTAGACTTATCTGACTTCATTCAGTTTTTAATAGTGCTCTGTTATAGGTCCGCCCAAACCCGATATGTTCGACGTGCTCTTATATAGCTACGTCCAGAGTTTCCTACCTATCTTCGTATTTCTTACCACGCTTCAGAGCCATTCTTTTAAGGTTATATGTTCGAGTTTCTTTTATGAAAGTATAATCCTCCACGTGGAATTTTTTTAGGCCCCAACATAAAATACCTTCATGAGCATTATAATAAACCCAAATTATATCTTCTTTTATTTTTATCTTAATCCTCTTTTTCCTTTTATCTCATCTGCCACGTACGGAACTGTTACAAGTCAGCCCAGAGACGACCATCGCCCTACGTATGATTGTACCGATGTCCAAAGACGGGCCTGAAGCCAGCAAATGTAAAGTCCGAAAGGGCCTTTTGAAAATTGAAATTTACTCACTTTTATTACCGTGTATCATTCTATTTAATTGGAATCATTAAATATATATAATTTATCGTAATACGTTTTCCGCCTTTTACTTCTCTGTTGACGTCTTATGCTAGCCTCTGGGGAAATAGGGTTCTGCTAAAGGTTAACGACCTATCCTAGCAT
>JAHWFO010017707.1:95742-110688 GCA_023313115.1 Rhysida immarginata | reverse complement strand
TACAGTAAGATTACGTGACTAAGAAATTATTTAGAATAGCAGTGGCATACTTAGAGAGGTCAGTGGCATCTTTAAAACTTTTTTCGGAATTTTCAGTCAAAATTTTTACTATATTAATTCTAATTGTTTTCATGCGAATTTATTTTTAAGATATTAAAAAATTTAATAAAAAAAAAAACATGAGTCCGTGCCATGCTTTGGTTATCTATCACCTAGCTTATTTGTTAGAACAGCATAACCAAACATTTCATAAAAATACTTTTTTGACTATAATCCGCGTGAACGTGATTATTTTGCAAACTGAGATGCTGATAATGTGATAATTGATCATTCCATTCCAAGAATTATTATTATTGAGGATAAAATGACGATCAGTGACAGGACATAAACAAGGCAACGTTTATTAAGGAAGAAAAAGAGCACACGTGTCTCTCTTGCGCTCCCTAGCAAACGTCCAGACAACTGGCAAAAATTTATATGCCTGGAAAGGAAAGAGAAAGAACGAGTATTGGTCAGAGAAACTCTGTAGCTAAAACAGAAGAGGCTATACAGGCATTGGAAATAACGGGAGTTTCGAACAGAGCAAGAGGGTATACGAGTTTCTACGTTAAGGGCAAGAAAAATTTGCGTCCAAAGAATCTAGTGATGTTCCCCGGTATTGAGGATGGATATGATTTTAATCTGAGGCTAGTCAACAAGAAGTTAAATAAAGTCATGGTGTATCACCTAGAATTCCTGTCTTTCGGATTTTTCGTAGAATGGATAGTCCCTTTGCAGTGTGTTGTATCGATTGAGTTATTTTATTCTGATATTGATGAAATTTTGCATACTTGACCATCAAAGCATGAGGAAGGTCACTGTCTACCTCAAATTTCAAAAAAAAAATTATCGATAATAAATCGATATTCATTACGATGGCAAGCTCCGTGCTGTATTGGGAATGGTAAGTATGTACATAGAAGAATCGGCGACTGCTAGACTGCACAAAGTGATGAATGGCCAAGTTTTCCTTCAAGTCATCGATAGAAGAGTGGGAATTGGAACAACTTCAAGAGTACTCCTAAAGTAAAATTAAGTGACTAAGAAATTATTTAGACTAACAATGACATTCTTGGAGAGGTCCATCCATTGTGAGCGTTTAGAAAGTTTCTTTTCGAAATTTTCATTATCAATTTTTACTGTATTATTTCTAATTGCTTTCATGTGTTTATTTTTAAGATATTTCAAAATTTAATCAAAAAACAAAGAGTCAGAGCCTCGCCGGGATTATCACCTAGCTTATTTGGTTGCACAGCAGATCCAAACTTTTCATAAAAATACATTTTGACTAAATTCTGTGTGAATGTGAATATTTAGGAAACTAAGATACTTATAATGCGATGATTGAAAGTTCGTTTCCAAGAGTTACAAATAATGAGCATAAAATGATGATGCAGTGACAGGACATAAATAACCGAGCATCTATTGAGGAGTCAAAGGAGTCAGACGTGTCTCCCTTGAGCTTCTTACCAAACATACACACCACTTGCAAAAAATTATGTGCCTGGAAAGGAAAGAGAAAGGACGAGTATTGGTCAGAGAAACTCTGCAGCTAAAACAGAAAAAACAATAAAAGGTAAATAAAGTCCCGGTATATCACCTAGAATTCCTGCCTTTCAGATTTTTCTTAGCATGGATAACCTCTTCTCTCTGTGTTGTATTGATTGGGTTATTATTTAACCAATTTGGAGTTATAATTTAACTTCTGGAGATTGTTCTGCTCACCTACAAGTATAATTATCCCGGGCAACGCCGGGTCCTCTGCTAGATATATACACTACATGATCAAAGGAGTTGGGACACCCCTGTGAACACCTGGAAATGGATCATTTCATGAAAAAAAAACTCATTTAAAGTTAGCAACAAAATTTAAATAATTTTTTTTAATGGAATGATCCATCTCAAGCACAGTTGAATTGTAGAACAAATGACATATCATCAATATGCCACGACAGAAGGATCACTCCGGCCAATGCTAAACGTCGCCTGGAGTGGTGCAAAGAACTGTACACTGGACCAATGGAGAAGTGTGGAATGGAGTGATGAATCACGGTTTACGTTGTGGAAATCAGATGGCAGAGTCTGGGTCTGGCGAATGCCCGGAGAGCGATTTCTGCCAGAATGTGTTGTTCCAAAAGTGAAGTTTGGTGGAGGTGGAGTGATGGTCTGGGGGCGTTTCTCCTGGACTGGACTGGGCCCGCTCATCAAGGTGGACGGAAACCTCAATGCTCATGGCTACAAGACCATTCAGGATAACGGGACACTTACAGCGCTGTGGGAACACTTCGGTGACGGGCCGTTCCCCTTCCAGCACGACAATGCACCTTGCCACAAAGCAAGATCCATATCCGACTGGTTTGACGAGATGCGGGTTGAAAAACTGGATTGGCCCGCCCAGAGTCCTGATCTCAACCCCATCGAACATCTTTGGAACGAATTGGAATGACGTGTGATATCCAGGATGGTTCACCCTACATCTGTCCAGGAACTGACCACGACACTCCTCGAGGAATGGAGGCCAATACCTGTGGACAATTACCATAAACTTGTGGACAGTATGCCATGTAAGGTGGAGGCAGTGATAACAGCTCGGGGTGGTCCTACACACTACTGATTGAAGCTTTTTGTGGCTTTACGATAGAGCAACAGGTGTCCCAACTCCTTTGATCATGTAGTGTATATATAGATAGAAGATATATTTATTACTTATCCATTTTTTATTTTTTAATTAATAACTATTATCTATCTATTAACCCGTAATCTTGGTGTTCCTCAGGGCTCTATTTAACTCCTCTGCTCTTTAATCTCTTTATGAATGATCTTTCCCTAGCGATTTCTCCTGTTTCCGCTATCATGTACGCTGACGAAGTTATCTTTCCTTTGCCTGTACTAAGGTCTCGGATCTGCAACTTTCAATCAGTCCTTTTTTATCCATTCTTAGCTGCTGGAATTCAGCAAATCAGTTAATTTTGAATCTGAATAAAAATAAATTTATGATATTTCACCAACGCAATAAACGATCTGTACCATTTGAATTACTCCTATACTAAAGTAGGGAGCATAAAAATTGGCAAGAACCAAAACAAGTTTTTTAATATAAGGAAACATGACATCCATGCAAGCAGGGCCGGACTAGTACCTTTAGGGGCCCTAAGCACTGCACACCTTCATCAGTATAAATCCCGTTTTTCTGATGATTCGGGGGCCCCCTATTCACATGTGTAGTCTAACGGGGCCCTAAGCACGTGCTTACTCGGCTTATGTATTAATCCAGCGCTGCATACAAGTAAGGTATAGTTATGTACCAGCAACATTTGACAATCATGTGTGCTAAAAATCATTTCTTGGTCTTCCTTTTTGTTTTTGCAAGCACTCATGCCCTCGAAAAACGACTCCAACAGATCAAACGACATATTGTCCCAGATTTCTTCTACCAGACGTTTCCAGTCACTGAAATCTGTTAAGCCATGTTTGGCAAGAGCACATTTACGAAGTCCCCACCAGTTTTCGATCGGGCTCAAGTCCGGGGAGTTTCGGGGCCACGGTAGGAGTTCGAGTCCACGATCTTTCAGATACTGCTTTGTCGTTCGAGCTGAATCCAATTTTTTCATTATTCGGTAACATGTTCTCAAAGGTATACCTGATCTTTCACTGGCCTATTTCTGATGCCACTTCCCCAAAGAACTCGGAGTGTGATTCTATTCTGCTGCTCCATTGCTCATATTATACGTAAATTAACTATGCTACAACTTTGCGTTAGTTATATGGCTTCAATGTGATATACCTGCCCACCTACGTTTATAATGAACCCATTCACCGATTTTGCATGTTGTAAGGTCATTATTTTACATGCACTTTAACATTATGTAAATACAATGACCCGTTTATATACTCGTTTTGCCAATTTTTAAGCTCCCTACTTTAAAATGACTCTTGTCTTTCTTTTGTTAACTCGTTCAATTATCTCGGCATCCATCTCTCTCTTGATTTTTCTTGGAACATCCATATTAATGAGTTATCCCGTTCTTTATGTCAAAAACTAGGTATGATTTCTCGCCTATATTATCTTTCTTCTCCTATTTTACTTCTTTTATACTAGGCCTAGTTACATTCGTATTTATGCTATGGTATTCAATTTAGGGGTTCAACTACAACTTTTAATCTGATGCGTCTTTTTAGGATTCAAAAATGGTTCTTAAGAATCTTGCTGAAACATCCTAAGTCTTCGTCTGTCTCGCACCATCTTAATTCTTTTGGACTTCTTAATATATTTCAAGTATAACTTTTCCAATTAGTCACGTTTATTTACAAAGTACTCAATGGTCATTTAATGATTACATCAACTTTATCGCTTCTGCATCATTACGACATCCTCCACATTTGGCTAATTCTATTTGTATACCTTTAGCTTGTAGCAAATATCAGCGGCAATGTATTTCCTATCCTTAAATGGTGGTCGACTTTACCTGTTTCTCTTCGTTCATCTCCTTCTCCTGCCGCCTTTAGAAAGGGTCTTATAAAAATTTTGTTTACTAACAAGCTCTTTATTAATTTTATTTTTTAGTCTCTTACTTATATTGCATTTTATTTGTATTTATTATTTTTGTCTCTTTGTTATTGGTTTTCGTTTGTAAATTACTTGGTATTTCTTTTTTTTCCTGTACTTTTAAATTTGTTTTTTTTTGGATTCTACTGCCAGGGACCGAACATATGGGCAGTTTTTACTGTAATCATTTCCAACTAACAGAAATCTATCTTCTTTCTATATATATAAATAAGGATGTTTGTGGGTCTGTTTGTTTGTTTGTTTGTGGGTTTGTTTGTTTCTTATGCAAATCTATAGTTTTATTCCAATCTTGATGAAATTTTACATACTTGACCTTCAAAGCATCAGGAAGGTCGCTGTCTACCTCAGATTTCGGAAAAATAACAATTATTGATAAAAAATCGATATTCATGTTATGGCAGGGCATATTATTGAGAAATATCTCATGACCAACAATGCAAGGCAAAGTTTGTGCAACAATAGATATCAACAATGGTATCAACACGCAATCCACAAACACTAGCAAGGGATCAACAATATATATCTCATGACCAACAATGAAAGGCAAAGTTTGTGCAACAATAAGTATCAACAATGGTATCAACACGCAATACACCAATAACAATGAGCACAAAATGATGATGCAATGATAGTAAGTTCATTTCAAAGAATTATAACAATGAACATAAAATGATGATGTAATGACAGAACATTCGTTTCCAAAAATTATAACAATGAGCATAAAATGATCATGCAATGATAGAAAGTTCTGTTCGAAGAATTATAACAATGAACATAAAATGATGATGCAATGATAGAACATTCGTTTCCAAGAATTAGTAACAATGAACAGGAAATGGATATAATAGACGATATTGAGGGTAGTCTGTCTCGATGAGACTAGGGAGATACACGTGTCTTCCTTCAGCTCCCTAACAAGCGTTCAGATGATTGGGAAAAAAGTGTATATGTTTCTTTGTGTGTGTGTTTGGCATGTTTTAGCAGTGCATAACCTATTACAGTTTATTTCCAAAAAACACATCAGTTTATTTAACTTCTTGAGATTGTTCTGTTTACCTACTGTGTAATTATCCTGGGCAACGCCGGGTCCTCTGCTAGTCTATATATATATAAAGAAGGATGTTTGTTTGTGGGTTTATTTCTGGGTTTGTTTGTTTGTTTGTTTGCTTCTTATGCAAATCTACAGTTTTATTCAAATCTTGATAAAATTTCGCATACATGACGTTCAAACCACGAGGAACGTCTCTGACTACCTCAGATTTCGAAAAAAAAATAATTATTGGTAAAAAACCGATATTCATGGTTATGGCAGGGCATATGAATGAGAAATATGTCATCACCAACAATGCAAGCAAAGTTTGTGCAACAATAAGTATCAACAATGGTGTCAACACGCAATTCACACTACGCTCGGACCAGCAACAGATATGTCAAGACCAACAATGCAAGGCAAAATTTGTGCAACAATAGGCCCGTCGTGTTCTCATCAACAATGTTATCAACGCGCAATTCACCAATAACAATGAGCACAAACTGATGATGAAATGAAAAAGCAATCCTTTCCAAGAATTATAACAATGAACATAAAATGATGATGCAATAAGGATAAGTTTCAATTTGTAACAATGCATAGAATTCCTGTTATTCAAGTTTTTTCTTAGAAAAGAGAGTTCTTAATACTTAACAACTTCTTGCAAATCTTTAAAAATGATCAGTAACTGGAGATAATGAAGAGTTAGCAGACTGTTGAGAAAGAGTGAAAGACGACAGAGGAAGCACTCCTTTAGCTCCGTGCTGTATTGAGCAAATGGGAATGAAGTAAATAGAAGAATCGGCGACCGCTAGACTACACAAACTGATGAATGGCCAATTTTTGTTTCAAGACATCGAAAGAAGAAAGAAAATTGCAACAACATCAAGGGTACATCTGAAGTAAGATTACGTGAGTAAAAAATTATTTAGACTTGAAGGTATCCTTGGAGAGGTCCATCCATTGTGAGCCTTTAAAAAATTTTTTTTCGGTAAATCAAGTTCTCGTATATCACCTAGAATGGATTTTTTCAGTAAGGAGGTAAATTCTGTCTTTAGGATTTTTCTTAGAATGGATAGTCCCTTTGCTCTATATTGTAGTGATTGAGTTATTATTTAACCAATTTGGAGGTTCAATTTAGCTTTTTCAGGTTGTTCTGTTTACCAACAAGCGTAATTATCCCGGGCGACGCCGGGTCCTCAGCTAGTCTTTTTTATATATATAAAGAAGAATGTTTGTATGTTTGTGGGTTTGTTTGTTTGTTTTTAATACAAATCTAAAGTTTTATTCAGATCTTGATAAAATTTCGCATACATGACCTTCAAAGCATGAAGAAGGTCACTGTCTACCTCAGATTTCGAAAGAACAATATTTATTGATAAAAAATCGATATTCATGGTTATGGCAGGGCATATTAAGAGAAATCTCCATGACCAACAATGCAAGGCAAAGTTTGTGCAATATAGAATTCAATGCATAGAATTCCTGTTATTCAGGTTTTTCTTAGAAAAGAGAAATCTTAGTACTTAACAATTTCTTGAAAATCTATAAAATTCATCAGTAACTGGAGAAAATGAGTTAGCAGACTATTGAGAAAGAGTGAAAGACGATAGAGGAAGAACTTCTTTAGCTCCGTGCTGTATTGAGCAAATGGTAAGCAACTAAATAGAAGAATCGGCGACCGCTAGACTACACAAAATGATGAATGGCCAATTTTTGCTTTAAGACATCGAAAGAATAAAAAAAATTGCAACAACATCAAGTGTACATCTAATGAAAGATTACGTGAGTAAAAGATTATTTAGACTAGAAGGCATCCTTGGAGAGGTCCATCCATTGTGAGCCTTTAAAAAATTTTTTCGGTAAATCAAGTCCCGGTATGTCACATAGAATGGATTTTTTCAGTGAAGAGGTCAATTTCTGTCTTTCGGATTTTTCTTAGAATGGATAGTCCCTTCGCTCTATATTGTAGTGATTGAGTTAATTTTTAACCAATTTGGAGTTTTAATTTAGCTTTTTGAGGTTGTTCTGCAATTAACAAACAGTCTGCACGGATCGACAATATATATCTCATGACCAATAATGTAAGGAAAAGTTTCTGCAACAGTAGGTATCAACAATGGTGTCAACACGCAAATCACACAACGCTCGGACCAGCAACAGATATCTCATGACCAACAATGCAAGGCAAAATTTGTGGAACAATAGGACCGTCGTGTTCTTATCAACAATGGTATCAATGCGCAATTCACCAATAACAATGAGCACAAAATGATGTTGCAATGATAAAGCAATTTTTTCCAAGAATTATAACAATGAACATAAAATAATGATGCAATAAGGATAATCTTCAATTTGTAATAATGCATAGAATTCCTGATATTCAGGTTTTTTTCTTTTAAAAGAGAGTTCTTAGTAGTTAACAATTTCTCGCAAATCATTAAAAATGATCAGTAACTGGAGATAATGCAGAGTTAGCAGACTATTGAGAAAGAGTGAAAAGACGACAGAGGAAGCACTTCATTAGATCTGTGCTCTATTGAGCAAATGGGAAGCAAGTAAATATAAGAATTGGCGACCGCTAGACTTCACAAAATGATGAATGGCCAAGTTTTACTTCAACACATCGAGAGAAGAGTGGAAATTGCAACAACATTAAGTGTACATCTGAAGTAAGATTGCGTGAGTAAGAAATTATTGGAAAGTTCCATTCTTTATAATTTTCTTTTCGAGTTTAAATTAAGAAATTTTACTGTATTAATTCTAAACATTTTCATGTGTTTATTTTTCAGATATTGCAAAATTTAATTTAATTTTTTGAGATTGTTCTGTTTACCTACAAGTGAAATTATCCCGGGCAACGCCGGGTACCTTTGCTAGTCTGTCTATATATATAAAGAAGGATGTTTGTGTGTTTGTGGGTGGGTTGGTTTGTTAGTTTCTTATACAATTCTACAGATTTATTCCGATCTTCATGAAATTTGGCATACTTGACCTTCAAAGCATGAGGAAGGTCACTGTCTACCTCAGATTTCAAAAAAATAATAATTATTGAATAAAAATCGATATTCATGGTTATGGTAAGGCAAATTAATGAGAAATATCTCATGACGAACAATGCAAGGCAAAATTTGTGCAATATAGATAAGTGTGAATTTGTAACAATGCATAGAATTCCTATTATTCAGAGGCTTTTCTTAGAAAAGAGAGTTCTTAGTACTTAACAATTCTTTGAAAATCTTTCAAAATGATCAGTAACTGGAGATAATGGAGATTCAGCAGACTATTGAGAAAGAGTTGATAGACGACAGAGGAAGCACTCTTTTAGCTCCGTGCTATAGGCCTATTGAGCAAATGGTGAGCATGTCAATATTACAAATGGCGACCGCTGGACTACACAAAATAGTGATGAATGGTCAAGGTTTGCTTCAAGATATCGAGAGCTGTGTGGGAATTGCAACAAAATCAAGAGGAACATCTAAATTAAATTTACGTGACTTAGAAATTATTTAGACTAGCAGTGGCATACATGGAGAGGTCCATCAATTGTGAGTATTTATAATTTTTTTTCTAATTTTCATTATGAAATTTTACTGTAATAATTCTAAGCGTTTGGATGTTTTTATTCATAAGGTAATGCAAAATTTTATCAAAAAAAACAAAGAGTCCGAGCCACGCCGCGGATATCACCTAACTTATTGGGTAGCAAAGCAGATCCAAACATTTCATAAAAACGCATTTTGACTATAATGTGTGAATGTAAATATTTTGGAAACTGAGATGCTGAAAATGCGATGATTGAACGTTCGTTTCCAAGAATTATCAATAATGAGCATAAAATGATGATGCAGTGACAGGACATAAATAAGGCAGCATCATTAAGACGTTTGACATAATTCAGGAGGAAAAGTAGTCAAACGTGTCCCCTTTGAGTTCCCCATCAAACATCCAGACGAATGGCAAAAACTTATGTTTCTGGAAAGGAAAGAGAAAGAGTATTGTTAGAGAAAGTCTGCAGCTAAACGAGAAAAAGCATATGGGCATTGGAAACATCTGAACAACGGGAGTTTCGAATAGAGGAAGAGGGTATAAGAGCTTCTATGTCAAGGGCAAGAAAATCTTGGGTCTAAAGTATCCAGGGATGTTTCCCAATGGTGAAGATTGATATCATTTTAATCTGAGGCAAGTCAACAAGAGGTTAAATAAAGTCCTGGTATATCAACTAGAATTCCTGATTCGGAGTTATAATTTAACTTCTTGAGATTGTTCTGTTTACCTACAAGTGGAATCACCCAGGGCAACGACGGGTCCTCTGCTAGTGACCAATATATTCCATGACCATGTGATTCGCATGTCGAAGGTTTCGATCTCGCATTGAAGCAGTTATAGAAGCTGAAGGCGGATTCATTGAATAGCCATATTACAAGAAGTTTTCTTGTGCACGCTCATGATATGTTTCGATAATAAATTTATTATCTCGACTGATGGCCCTTTTCTTTCTTGACGTGGATACGTCCTCAAATACCTTAAGCACCCTGTAGAATCTTGTCAACATTTTTGCAAAATGAAAGAGGATTTGCGCTTGTAGTTCTTCCTCTCAAACAGCCATGCTGAAACTCAGATCAAGAGACCCCGTCTGTGCTCTAACCCTACTAAATAATATACTTTCAAAGATTTTTCCAAAGACCAGAATCTATAATTTGGGGGATCCAATGGATTTTCCGTTTTAAATATGGGACAGATTGTAATCCATTTTCAAAAATCCGGGTAATACCCTATCTTAAGATATTTATAAGAAATACGAGTAAGAGGGGCTTGATATATTCAACAAAGCCTTTTATAATAAAGGGAGGGATACAATCTGCCGCATTGACCTTTATGGTTTCAGCGCTCTAATTGCAGATTAAGTCTCTTTTTTATCAATGCTCAAATTGCCTTCCAAGAGCCCAATCTTAATAGGATCAGCATTTTTCACTAATTTGCTTACCAGTACAAAATCTTTCCAAAGTGATTGGCAAATTCTTTGGCGATATCATCAGCATCAGTTAAAACTTTACCTCCTGTGTCAATAACGATTGTAGAAGGGGAATTCTTATAAATTTTATTAAACTCATTCCAAAATTTTGTTATTTATTTTTTTAAATTTTGTATAAGAATAATTTGACCAGCAGCGACATCGTTGGTATAAGTCAAAGGCATAAATAAAATATAACATATACTAAAAAATGTAAAGCGTAATGCAAAATACAAAAAAAAACTGATTAAAATATAACCAAAATGAATTAACATTCCACTTATAACTTAACACAGCACCGTATTTATATACAAAAATTTTTACACTTGCTTTTATAAGAACGCTAACAGAGATACCAGGCATTGCCCGGGATAATTACACATGTAGGTAAGGAGCACAATCTCAAAAAATTAAATTATAACTCCCAATTGTTTATATAACTCAATCAATCCAACACAGAGCAATAAGACTATCCATTCTACGAAAAATACGAAAAACAGGAATTCTATGTGATATACCGGGACTTTATCTAAACTCTTCTTGACTTGCCTCACCACAGCAGAGCATCAACATATACTTTAGACTCAAGTTTTTCTTGCTCTTGACGTAGAACCTCTTACTCTATTCGAACTCCCGTTGTTCAAATGTTTCAAATGCCCTTATAGCTTTTTCTGTTTTAGTTGCAGAGTTTCTCTGACCAATGCTCGTTCTTTCTATTTCCTTTCCAGGCACATAACTTTTTGCCAGTTGTCTGGACGTTTGATAGGGATCTCAAGGGAGACACGCCTGACTCCTTTGCCTCATCAATAGACGCTACCTTATTGATGCTCTGTCACTGCATCATCGTTTTATTCTCATTATTAATAATAATTCTTGAAAAGATACGATCAATCATCGCAATATCAGCATCTCAGTTTCCCAAATATACACATTCCCACAGAATATATTCAAAATGTATTTTTATGAAATGTTTGGATCTTGTGTGCTACAAAATAAACTAGGTCATACCCCAAGCGTGGCTCGGACTTTTTTTGGATTAAATTTTGCAATCTCTTAAAAATAACACACATAAAAACGCTTAGAATTAATGCAGTAAAAATTCTTAATGAAAATTCGAAAAAAATTTTTTTAAAGGGTCAGAATTGATGGAGCTCACCAAGGGTGCCACTGCTAGTCTAAATAATTTCTTGCTTACGTAATCGTACTTATAATATACACTTGTTGTTGTTGCAATTCCCACTCTTCTCTCGATGTCTTGCACCTAAAGTTGGCCATTCATCTCTTTGTGTATTCTAGCTGTCGACGATTCTTCTATTTACTTGCTTACCATTTGCTCAATACAGCACGGAGCTAAAGGAATGTTTCCTTTGTCGTCTTTCCACTATTTCTCAATAGTCTGCTAAATCTCCATTATCTGTAGTTACTGATCATTTTGAAAGATTTTCAAAGAATTGTTAAGTACTAAGAACTCTCTTTTCTAAGAAAAGCCTCTGAATAATAGGAATTCTAAGCATTGTTACAAATTGAAACTTATCTATATTGCACAAACTTTGCCTTGCATTGTTCGTCATGAGACATTTCTCATTAATTTGCCATGCCATAACCATGAATATCGATTTTTTATCAATAATTATTATATTTTCGAAATCTGAGGTAGACAATGACCTTCCTCATGCTTTGTAGGTCAAGTATCCAAAATTACGTCAAGATCAGAATAAAACTGTAGATTCGTTATAAGAAGCAAACAAACAAAAACACCCACCAAAACACAAACATCCGTCTTTATATATATATAGTTGAGGTACCCGGCGTTGCCTGGGATATTTGCACCTGTAAGTAAATGGAACAATCTCAAAAAATTAAATTTTAACTCCCAATTGGTTAAATAATAAATCAATCAATATAACACAGGGCAAAGGGACTATCTATTCTACGAAAAATACGAAAAACAGAAATTCTAGGTGATATACCGGAACTTTATCTAAACTCTTTTTGACTTGGCTCAAAACTGCGGAGCATCACCAGATACTTTAGACCCAAGATTTTCTTGCCCTTTACTTATACCCTCTTGCTCTGTTTTAGTTACTGAGTTTCTCTGACCAATACTCCTTCTTTCTCTTTTTTTTCCAAACACATAAATTTTTGCCAGTCGTCTGGATGTTTGATAGGGAGCTCAAGGGAGATACGCGTGACTCCTTTGCCTCATCAATAGACGCTGCGTTATTAATGTTCTGTCACTGCATCATTATTTTATGCTCATTAATAATAATTCTTGAAAACGAACGTTCAATCATCGCATTATCAGCATCTCATTTTCCAAAATATACACATTCCCACAGAATATAGTCAAAATGTATTTTTAAGAATTGTTTGGATCTGAAGGAGTGCTTACCATTTGCTCAATCCCTCGGAGAACGGATATTTTGATGTAAGCGCGCTGCTCAACACGGGTTACTTCCAGCTCGCACGACACTCACCAAATGACTGATTTCACAGCCCTCGCTGCGCTATTACCAGCTATCACAGAGCCATCTGTTGTTCAGCATACACACTATGCCTGCAGAACTTCCACGCGACACATATACGTTTGTGATCCGTTCACATATCTACAAGAAAAAAAATAGTTGCCATGACTTATGCCCCAACCCTCGTATATTGTTGATCCCTGCATAGTGTTGGTGCATTACGTGTTGATACAATTGTTGATATGTGTTGTTGCACAAACTTTTACTTGCATTGTTGGCCATGAGATATTTATTGTTGGTCTGTACAGAGTGTTTGTGAATTGCGTGTTGATACCATTGTTGATACCTATTGTTGCACAAACTTTACCTTGCTTTGTTAGACATGAGATATTTCTCATTAATATGCCTTGCCATAACTATGAATATCGATTTTTTATCAATAAATATTATTTTTTCAAAATCTGAGGTACACAGTGAACTTCCTCATGGTCGAAAGGTCAAGTATGCAAAATTTCATCAAGATCGGAATAAAACTGTAGATTTGTATAAGAAAGAAAGAAACAAACAAACAAACAAACCCACAAACAAACAAACCCACAAACAAACATCCTTCTTTATATATATATAGATAGACTAGCAGAGGACCCGGCGTTGCCCGGGATAAATACGCTTGTAGGTAAACAGAATAACCTCAAAAAGCTAAATTAATCCTCCAAATTGCTTAAATAATAACTCAAGCACTACAAATTGAGCGAAAAAATTATCCATTCTAAGAAAAATCCGAAAAACAAGAATTTACCTTTTTGCTGAAAAAATCCATTCTAGGTGATATACCCGGACTTAATTTACCAAAAAAAAATTTTTTAAAGGCTCACAATGGGTGGACCTCTCCAAGGATGCCTTCTAGTCTAAATAATTTTTTACTCACGTAATCTTACTTTAGATCTACACATGATGTTGTTGCAATTTCCTTTCTTCAATCGATGTCTTGAAGCAAAAATTGGCCATTCATCACTTTGTGTAGTCTAGCGGTCGCTGATTCTTCTATGTACTTGCTTACCATTTGCTCAATACAGCACGGAGCTAAATGAGTGCTTCCTCTATCGTCTTTCACTTTTTCTCAATAGTCTGCTAAATCATTATCTTCAGTTACTGATCATTTTTAAAGATTTTCAAGAAATTGTTAAGTACTAAGAATTCTCTTTTCTAAGAAAAGCCTGAATAACAGGAATTATATGCATTGAATTCTATATTGCACAAAACTATGCCTTGCATTGTTGGTCATGAGACATATATTGTTGATCCTTGCATAGTGTTGGTGCATTGCGTGTTGACACCATTGTTGATACCTATTGCTGCACTAACTTTTATCTGCATTGTTGTTCATGAGATATATATTGTTGGTCCACAGAATATAGTCAAAGTGTATATTTATGAAATGATTGGATCAGATGTGTTACCAAATAAGCTAGGTGATAACCCCGGGCATGCCTCAAACTGTTTTTATGATTAAATTTTTTAATATCTTAAAAATAAACACATGAAAACGCTTAGAATTAATACAGTAAAAATTCATAATGAAAACCCGGAAAAAATTTTTAAATGCTTACAATGGATGGACCTCTCCGTGTATGCCGCAGCTAGCTTAAATAAATTCTTAGTTACGTAATCTTACTTTAGATGTTCCCCTTGATGTTGTTGCAATTCCCACTCTCGATGTCTTAAAGCAAAACATGGCCATTCATCTCTTTTGTGTAGTTTAGTGGTCACCGATTCTTCTATTTTACCTGCTTACCATTTGCTCATATTGCACGGAGCTAAAGGAGTGCTT
>JAHWFO010017707.1:66656-90742 GCA_023313115.1 Rhysida immarginata | reverse complement strand
AGATAATGGAGTTAGCAGACTATTGAGAAAGAGTGGAAAGACGACAGCTAGCTCCGTGATGTATTGAGCAAATGGGAAGCAAGTAAATAGAAGAATCGGCGAGCGCTAGACTGCGCAAAGTGATGAATGGCCAAGTTTTGCTTCAACACATCGAGAGAAGAGTGGAAATTGCAACAACACTAAGTATACATCTGAGGTAAGATTACGTGAATAAGAAATTATTGGAGAGGTCCATCCATTGTGAGCCTTTTTTTCGAATTTTCATTAAGAATTTTTACTGTATTAATTCTAAGCATTTTCATGGGTTTATTTTTAAGATATTGCAAAATTTAATTTAATTTATGGAGATTGTCGTGTTTACATCCAAGTGGAATTATCCCGGGCAACGCCGGGTACCTTTGCTAGTTATATATATAGAAAGAAGAGACGACGTATAGATAGATACAGATTTTAAAGATTTTATTGCAGATTTCTTTGGCTAAAACAATTATCCGGCTTCATGTGCTTTTAATTTTTTATTTTGTTTATACTTTGTTAAATAAAATTTATAGTTTTACATTCATAGCATTTGCATGTGTTTATTCTGAAGATATGGGAAAATTTAATCAAAAAAACAAAGAGTCCGAGCCACGCCGGGGTTTTCACCTAACCTATTAGGTAGCATAGCAGATCCAAACATTTCATAAAAATACATTTTGTCAATAATGTGTGAATGTAAATATTTTGGAAACTGAGATGCTGAAAGTGCGATAATTATTAATAATGAGCATAAAATGATGATAATAAATAAATTAAATCTACAAAATAATTTTAATCCACATATACGTATTTCGAACCATTTGGGTTCATTATTCAATGTCAAAATGATATTCAGTACATCGAACAGTGTAGTATATCGATATTCGTGTGGAACTTGAAGCATAGCTTCCATAATCTCATCCTTCATAATCATATTCTAACGGAAATACACTGAACTAGAAAAGAAGCCTGATGTACCCACAAAGGTCATCCAAAATATGAAAAAAGAAAATTGCCTCCTTTTGGTGGAAGGAAATTTGATTGACGATTTCTGAACTAGGAGTATATCACATAGTCAGCCACAAAACAAACGAAAAAAATATTATGAAACCCAGTAATCTGGGAAGATGAAATTGTCACTGTCATCGAAATTGACATCAAGTATATGTCTGGGATTATGATGCCTTTTTCTATGTAGAGAATGTTTTAGAATGCCAGAGACAAGATCATTATCATGATTTACCATAATAGGCAGCACGGTTTTCATGAGCTCTTGAACATATTTCCCAACATGAGTCATATTAAAATCATAATGAATGGAGTAATTGCGAGCAATTCTCCTATCTAATTGTGCATTAGTTGTTAGGGTAATGTTCTGGAAAGTTGTGAGTTCCTTCTATCTTGTCTTGCAAATTGTAGCCCAGATGGGCATGCCATATAGCAAGATGACGCGAACAATTATTTTGTATAACAATAGTTTGTTATCAACACTGTTATCAACATTGTTATGAACAATTTGAGTGCACTGCTACGACCCAACAGAGCAATAAAGCTAAAATTTGCTTTTTTGGCCTTGTTCATCGCATAAGTCACATGCATATTCCATGATAGTTTTGAATCAATAACAACGCCAAGGTATCTATAATAATCAACCCATTCCATGTATTTGCCATATAACTTTAAGGAGTCAAGATTTCTCTTTTTCTTCTTAGTGATAAACATTGCTTTGCATTTGTTAACATTCAGTTTTATTCGCCACTTGCTAAACCAGATTTCACATTCTTTAAGGGCTTTCTGCAAACCTGATACAACAACACTAGGCTGGCGTGCCCATGTCAGTATAGCAGCATCATCCGCATAAAAATATAGCTTTTTCAGGGTGTCCCGTCTGAAGCATGTGCTTAGCCACCGCAGATTTTTCTGGGCGTCCGTACCTGGCATTGGCCTTGTGCTCTTTAAATCTTGTAAGAACATTCCTTGAAGTTGCCCCACGGTACACATTTTTGGTGTTAGTTAAGAAGTTCTTCAGTACATTTGGATTTTTATAGGAGATGGTCACATCAACTTCCTTGAAGATAGTTCTTAATTTGGCCGTCAAGGTCCTGTTGAACGTGATGGGCATTCTGAACGTCGAACTCGGTTTTTTACCTAGGGCCGTAACTTCTCTTATTTTCTTGACGTAACTTCTATTACGAAGTAGATCATTAACCATTCCTTGTTTATAACCGTTGAATTTAGCAATTTCCCTTATTCTTTGTATTTCAGTCTTGTATCTTTCTTTGGATAGGGGTAGATTGAGGGCTCTGTCGATGAGGAAGACGAAAGTTGATAGCTTCGGGCTCCAACAATGATTGGAATCATCATCCGTGTGTGTTGGTTTACGGTAGACATCGAATTCTAATTTATTCCCTGTTATAATAATCTTAATGTCTAAAAAAGGAATCGATCCATTTTTCTCCAACTCACACGTAAATTGTATACTAGGATAAACGTTATCAATATGATTGGGAAAGGATTGTACGTCGATCTTGCTGGTATCAATTATGGCAAACACGTCGCCACATAACAATACCAAGTATCAGGGAAGTATTCATCTGTAGAGGTCAATCTTGCTTCAAATTTTCTCATGAAGACCTCCGAGAATATCGGACTTAGGCAACTTCCCATAGGGGTTCCAGATGACATGTGAAAATATTCTCCGTTAAACTGGAAGTAGTTAATATTAACACATTATTTACATAAAGAGATGATGTCGTCTATGACTTTTTGTTCAATTTTGTTAGTATCGTTTTCAGGAAATCCATCGTTTCTGGAACGGGGAGACTGGGAAAAAGTGCTGTAACGTCAAAATATACTAATAAACAATCCTCTGATAGCGTTACATCCTTAAGTTTTTCTACTAACTGGCACTATTCTTTAAAAATAAATCTAGTTTGTCCAGGTCTAGCTTGGATAAATAATTAGCAATGTATTTTCCTAACTCGTACGTCGGAGCAGAAATGTTTGACACAATCGGTCTAAATTGATTCCTGCCTTTGTGTATTTTTGGCAACGCATACAATCTAGGTAGCACTGGATTAGAAATAGACAGTCTCTTAATCACATTTGGGTTTATAAAATGTTTACAATTTATTAAAGCATACTTCACAGTCCTGATTAATTTTGGTAGAGGGTTTTTCGTTAACTTGTTGTAAGGTCCTTCTTCTAGGAGTTGTTTTATACTATTGTAGTATTCTTTTTTGCGTAACATAACTATTGATACCTTTGTCTGCTTTGATGAAAAAACAGTCCTTCTTCCTCAAATTCGAAATAATGGCATGGGTCTTCTTATCATCATAATCTTTCTTCGCATTATTCTCCAGTAGTAGTGCGCAAGCATTCCTGATGTGTTTTTTCTTGTTCACGGGGAGAAATTTGATGCTGCTTTCGATGTCACACACTATATTTTCTAAATCTTCTTTCCCTTTGCAGATGGAAAATTTCAAACCTTTCTCTAGTAGACTTATTTCGTCCTCTTCAAGTTGTAGTTCTGTCTTATTGATTAAACTTGGGCGTGGCGTTGTCCTAATCTTCTCTGGGGGGGGGGGTGTTTTTCTAATTTGTTGGTTAAGTATGGCTTGAAGCTTCTTGTCCAATTTATCCTTCTTCACTTCGTACAAATGTTGGTTAATCATTGTATGCATTGCCAAAAATACACAAAGCCGGGAATCAATTTAGACCGATTGTGTCAAACATTTCTGCCCCAACGTACGAGTTAGGAAAATACATTGCTAATAATCTTAATGTCTAAAAAAGGAATCGATCCATTTTTCTCCAACTCACACGTAAATTGTATACTCGGATAAACGTTATTAATACGATTGAGAAAGGATTGTACGTCGATTTGGCTGGTATCCACATATACGATACCAAATATCAGGGAATTATTCATCTGTTGAGGTCAATCTTGCTTCAAATTTTCTCATGAAGAACTCCGACAATATCGGACTTAGGCAACTTCCCACAGGGGTACCAGATGACATGTGAAAATGATTAACCAACATTTGTACGAAGTGAAGAAAGATAAATTGGACAAGAAGAATTCGATGTCTACCATAAACCAACACACACCGATGTGTATATACATCATGATTCCAATCATTGTTGGAGCCTGAAGCTATCAACTTTCGTCTTCCTCATCGACAGAGCCCTCAATCTACCCCTATCCAAAGAAAGATTCAAGAATGAAATACAAAGAATACGGGAGATTGCTAAATTCAACGGTTATAAACAAGGAATGGTTAATGATCTACTTCGTAGAAGACGTTTCGTCAAAAAAATAAGAGAAGTTACGACCCTAGGTAAAAAACCGAGTTCGACATTCAACAGGACCTTGATGGCCAAATTAAGAACTATCTTCCAGAAGTTGATGTGACCATCGCTTATAAAAATCCAATATACTGAAGAACATCTTAAGTAACACCAAAGATAAAATTCCACCATTGCTCCAACCAGGGATACATGAAAAAGTGTTTGGCAAATGTCCGATGGTCTACCGTGGGGCAACTTGCAGGAATGTTCTTACATGATTTAAAGAGCACAAAGCCAATGCCAGGTACGGACGCCCTGAAAAATCTGCGGTGGCTAAGCACATGTTTGAGACGGGACACGAGTTAATGCTTAAGGATTGTAGATTAATTAGAAGTGTAAAAAATCGGAATGCACTTGATGCGTTTGAGTCATTGGAAATTGATAAGAAGAACCCACATTTATTATTAAATGGAGATGCAGGCCCCATCGGAGATTCAACATTGATAAAATCGTTGAAGGCTTTTGATTGTTGATTGATTTTTCTTTTTTGTATAATGTGGGAAGGGGTTTTTGGTAGATTTATCGATTTTTATGTTATTGTACTTGGTTTGGCGGCCTGGGTATTTCTCCTAGGACCGCGTTTTTCTAAGAAGAGGCTCCCGGTTCCTGCATTGGCTGTGGACCTTGCTTGTGAACAGCGATTGGAGGACTGGGAGTCTGTTCAACTATAAATTGTACTGACGAACTGTACTGATTATGGATTTGGATATCAATCGGGATATCACTGAGGACGATCAGAACGGACTAGCTATTCAAGTTATCACCTCTACTCTTTTTTAAGTATCATCTCATTACTCTCATTTCACGATGCGCCCTTTTCAGGGCGATATTCACCTTTTGTTACGTCTTATGTGCTGATCTCTGGAGTTGGAATTAATATTCCCGTAAACCAGTACATCAAGACGCTCATTATCCTTCTGGGTCCCTGGCGTTGGGATTAATTTCCTCGCAAAACTAACTAAGGACTTTTTTCATATCATCTATTTTTATTCTAATCATTCCCTGGCGTAGAATTAACTTTCTCGCAAACCTGACTTGTTTTCTTTTTTCCTTAAAGCTAGGTGCGTCCTTCTTAGGACAGCTTCTTTAGCACACACCTAGCTGCGAGGTTCCTCTCCCCCCCTTGGTTCTATACAATTATATTTTAGGAATATGATGGCTTCGTCCAAATTAACCACGTTGAAGTCGACTAAAGAGCCTTTGCTAGTGGCAGATGGTAAAACTGCTTGGATACTAGGTTTGCTGCTTTTGATCTAGTGTTCAACGAAATGATAGAAGCTCTTCGGGATGAAATAAACGCTAAGCATAGTGCACTGAAGGAAAAGTCGAATTACTACACAAAAGTTTTGAGAAGTTCGAAGGTATCAATAAGGAAACTCAAGACTTTCGTAGAGATGTTATTGACAAGATAAGTGAACTGAAGGAAGCCTTTGGGAAATGCTCCGGGACTTCGAAGGCAGGAAACTCCATGGAAGATATAGAGGTTGTTAACAGCGAGATAATTAATGTTTTTAAATCTATTTCCTGCGCTAAAAGTGTGGAGTCGATGGATATAATTGAAAATAGCGACTGCTCGACAAACGGTGGCTATAAGAGAAGTCACTCTGATGAAACCGATGAAGAAGTGGATGGCAATCCCTGGATTGGTGTTGCTAATAAAAAATTCAGAAAAGGCACGAGGATCGATAACCTAAAGACCGTCTCCAGAGTAAACGAAGAAGTCATCAGCGCGTCTAGAATGAGGAATCCGAAGAATGGACAGAGTCGCTCGGCTAATGAAAACCATAGGATCATGAAGAGGTATGTACCGCCAATTATCGTGCGGACTCATGGCGTCCCGTTTAAGACGATTTTAACTAAGCTCGAGAATCATGTTCCAGTGGAAAAGATTAATACGGGCAGAGCTGAAACCGTCAAAGTTAAATGTGAAGACGAAGAAACTCACAACAGGCTAGTCTCTGGAATTAAGTCTGGCAATATTCTAAAAATTCAGCATCATCAACTGAAGTCCGAGAAGTTTCTGAAGTTTTCGTCATTCGAAATGTTGATGTTACCTATGATCTGGATGACTTCCAAAAAGACATAAAAAGATTCAACTACTTCCCGGAAAAGGTAATTCGATTGAGGAAAGCCAATGGAACCATTGATATGCCGATGGTTTTGGTTATGCTCCCGAAAACCGAATACAACCAGTCATTGACGAACATTACACGTGTTGGGCCGCTGGCAGTGCTAGTGGAGGCCTTTCAAGAGAACAAGAAGCCACTACAATGCTACAACTGCCTGCGATTCGGAGATGTAGCCATGGGCTGCACGGAATATCCTCGTTGCAACAAATGCGCAGAGGGGCAGTCTAGAGATTGCCCCAAAATTAAAGGACAAGAACTCCCAAAGTGCGTGAGATGAGGTGGACAGCACACTTCAAGCTACACGAAATGTTCAAAATACCCCAGGTTCAAAAGATGCCTAGTTCCAAAGTGACAGCAGACAAATTCTATGCTGCTGCTATGTTTAAGCCGGAGGATAAAGGCCTCAACATTAACGACCTACCAGGTATGTATAAGCAATTAGGACGTATCTTTCATCTGTTTTCTAATCTAGGCAAAAGTTACCCACAGTTGAGTCGGCTCCTTACGACCAACAAATTATACTATGGCTGCAAAACGTTATACAGTAATCAGCAAAGGTGAACTTCGGTGCGAGATATGGAACGCTAAGGGGATTCCCCGAAAGCGTATCGAGTTTCACAATTTTTTAATAAAGCAAGAAATCGACATTGCTTTTCTCTGTGAAACGCACCTCAAACCAAGCCAAGACTTTAAGCTACCTGGCTATTGTGTGTACCGTACGGATCGTATGGCTTCAGATGCTGCAAGATGTGCTTCTGGGGGCACTGCGATCATCATTAAGAAGGGAATTCAACACCAAGAATTAGTCTCCAAGTCTTATGCAGGTATGGAATCGGCCTCCATCATTATCAATGACGTCTCCTGTGGTGAAGTGAAGTTCGTGGCGCTCTACAATTCACCTAAACATTATCTTGACGTTAGTGAGCTTGATGAACTCTTCAGTGGTAACACTCCAGTCCTGGTGACCTAAATGCCAAACACCCAGGCTTGATTCTCTATAGGTACATACAAGGAAAAGATGATATCATCGCGGCTAGGCCTGTGGAGGACACCTGCTACTGCGACCATTCCCCTACTAGTGACGTTTTGGACATCTCGCTCTTGAAAGGTTTCTTCAAACCGTACAATACCTTGACGATTGATGACCTTTTTTCTTACCATAAGCCTGTGGCGTTGAACTTTGACATTGTCGACATAAATTTCAGAGAAGAACTCATACATCAAGACTGGAAGCTCTACAAAGATATTCTTAAGGACCATGGCTGCCATCCCGACTTTGCGTACTGTACGGAGGACATCGATCAACGTGTTGAAGACATCACCAGATGCGTTAACAGTGCCATAGAAGATAGTAACTATCCATCAGAGAATAGACCTCCTCATCGAATCCAACTCACTACTGGAATCCAACGCCTAATTGCTGAAAGAAACAAGACCCATAGACTATGGCAATGCTATCGTGAACCTTGGCTCAAAACCAAGTACAACAGGCTAGTGCGAAGAGTCCAAGAGGAGATAAAAGTGCTTTGCGACGCTAGATGGAATGACAAACTCAAAAGCTGGTCGGCTCGCGACAATTCCATTTGGAGTATGGTCAGAGCTTTACAGAAGAAGAAGAAGAATACGCTTTTTCCACTCCATACACCACAAGGTGACTATGTGTAAACTGATCAGGACAATGCCCAAGTCATTGCAGATTGACTAGAAATGCAATTTGTTACTCCTATCATCAACGATCACGAGAACCAAGTAATGTCTCAGGGTGTGGAAGAGGGTCTTGTCAACTTGATGAAGTCTCGCAGCATTTAACGAAGAACAACACCAAGGCCGGACAGATCGCCACCATCATAAGTAAACTAAAAAAGGAGAAGTCTCCAGGAAGAGACAAGGTGAGCAATAATACCCTTATTAATCTCCCAAAGAACACTATTGACTATCTCACCAATATCTTTAGCGACTGCTGGAAATTTTCTTACTTCCCTGCATCTTGGAAACAATTTATTGTTTTGAGTATCCCATAGCAGGGGCAAAACCCAGCAATTCCCTCGAGCTACCGACCTATTAGTCTGCTCCCCTCAATGTCTAAAATTTTGGAGAAAACGATCCTCGTCAGATTCCAAGACCACTGTCTCGACAATGATCTACTTTGGAAAGATCAGTTTGGCTTTTGTGCCGCCCACTCTTGTCAGATGCAGATATGGAGGTCCTATCAAGCTAAAGTTGGTGAAAATCTATCCACGCCCCGTGTTGTAAAGGCCGGTGTTCCTCAAGGTTCTGTCCTCCTGCTCGTGCTATTTAATTATTTTGTGCATGATTTCCCGAAATCCAAAAATTGTAATCTATATTTCTATGCTGACGATACTGCCATTATGACATGGACACACAAGCCGGCTCACGTTATCACTCTCTACAGCATGTCTTGAAAATGTTCGAAGACTGGTTTAACTGCTGGAAGCTGAACCTTAATGTCGGAAAGTGCAAGGTTATGTACTTCAACAGAAAGTTCAAGCGTCCCCCAGAGTCTCTTATTCTTTTCAATAAGAAACTGGACTGGGTAGACAACAACAAATATCTTGGCATTATCATCGACTCAAGACTCACGTGGAATCGTCACGTTAACTACGCTCTGAACAAAGTGAAGAGAGCTAAGTACAGTCTCATAGCTCTCCTGGGCCGGAACAGCACCCACAGCATCGACAACAAGTTACTTCTGTATTATTCAGACCACACTCGACTATGGCATGCCTGCGTGGGCGACTATCTGTAAAAGCAGAAGGAACGAGCTACAGTCATTCCAGAACCAATCCATCCATTCAGATTTAAAACATGTCCGACATCGGAAAGTTTATACAGGACCTCCTTTTGATTACGGTGCAGAAGATGAAGATTCACGACAATGACCTAGTGACTGGAATACTGAAGAACTCAATGGATATGAAGTGGCATATGAAGTATCGAAAACCAAGGCACATTCTTGACATCAACTTTGAAGACATCAGCAACGTTTCTTTCCCGGACTATTGGAAGATGTGATAATCTTCTTTCTCGTTGTTCTTTTTATTTCATTTGTATTTTGTTTCTCACAATCGTCAATCTTATTTTCTTTTTTTTTATAATATGGAAGACCGCTTGGGTTGGTTAGGCTTCTTGACTAACTCAGTGTATTTCATTTGGTATTCTGGTTCTATGAGCTTTGTGAAAGCGCTGCTTTCGTCCCATCTGAAGAAATGTACACTTCACTGTTCGATTGTCGATTGTCGTACCGATTATCACTAAAATTATAAACGACTGTTGGGATAACTGTTACTTTCGTCATGTTGATGGCGTACCCCAATGGAGATGGCTACTTCCAGCAAAACAATGCGCCATGCCACAGAGCTCTTATTGTGCAGGAGTGGTTCCAACGAACACAAGGGGGACTTTACCTTATTTCGGTGGCCCCCACAATCTCCAGATCTCACTCCAATTCAGCATTTGTGGGACGAAGTCGAACGAACCATCAGACGGCTGGATTCACCACCGTCCAATCTAGCACAACTGGACAGTGCTATCCATCAGGCATGGTGTCAGATTCCTCCCACCATCTTCCAACATCTCAATCAATGCCACGAAGAATCACCTCAGTGTTAAAGGCAAAAGGTGCCCAATGAAATACTGACAGGCTGGTCATAATAATATGCTGACTCAGTATATAATGAAACTGTACCATCAGCAAAAATAGTATAGTGGGCCTGCAAACCGCTATCCCTCATACTTTGTATATACCGGGTGGGCAAGAAATAACGTGAGCTGTTCAGAGCTCGCTAGCGGGAATTCTATTAGGCCAAAGGCAGTACATTTTGGTGTATATACTTAGTGGAACATGCAGTTTCGATTTCTGCAAAAAAAAAAAGTACAAAAGTCGCCATAGGGGGCGCTTATTTCAAGAAAACAATGGATACCTAATTGTCAAATGAACAAATACCGTACAAACCAACTTTAGTAACAACAATAAACAATGTTTATTTTTAATTACAAATATGTTTCAATATGACCACCAGTGTGCTGTTCCAATAGCTGCGTGCGGAACACGACATTTTCTACGGCAGCTCGTAGCATATCTGCTTTAATTAGTCTGATATGTAACGTTATTTGATCCTTTAAGGTTGAGAGGTCAGGAACATGTGCTTGATACACAAGGCTTTTCAAATATCCCCATAACCAAAAATCACAAGGGTTGAGATCAGGCGACCTGGGTGGCCATACCATGGGAAATGCACGACTAATTATTCTGTTGTCTGAAAAACGTTCTCGCAAGATCTTTTGCACCTGACGTCCGATGTGCGGTGGCGCAATATCCTGCATAAAAATGGTAGAATCCAGACAACCCTTTTCCTGCAATCGTGGTATCACAAAATTCTCAAGCATATCGGCATACCTGGCAGAATTGACGGAACAAGTCACCGGTCCACGAGGACGGATTTCTTCAAAAAAGTACGGGCCGATGATGAAAGAAGCAGTAAAGCCGCACCATACTGTTAGTTTCGGTGAATGCATAGGAGTTGGCAGACACACTTGTGGATTTGATGCAGCCCAAATACGGCAGTTGTGGGTATTGATATCACCATTCAAATAAAAATGTGCCTCATCACTCCATAAAATATGCCATGGCTATGCATCATCCACTTCCATACGTGCTAAAAATCTCAACGAAAAGTCAGTTCGGGTACGTTCATCTCCAGGAAGCAATTGTTGAACAGGTGTGAGTTTATAGGTATAAAATGTCAATATCTTATGCAATATTTTCCTCACCGTCGAATATGGGATATCTGTTTGGCGTGCTATTGCGTGTGCACTGCTTTACCCTGCACAGTAGTCATCTCCTGTTCCACAACAGCAGTTGCAACTTCTTCAACGTGTTGCTGCTTGATTCGTTTGCGTCCCCGGCCTGGTTGCACTCCTTGAGTTCCGGTAGATTCAAATCGTTCAATCATTTTCCGTCAGTTAGTTATGCTCATAGGTCCTCTTCGTAACGTTTTCAATCGCCGGACTTCACGAAGGGCAGCACTTGCATTGTCGCTCTTCTGATAAAACAACTCGACTAATAACGCCCGGTCAGGCAGAGTAAGCGTCATCGTCAGGCCATTCGTTCGTGAATGATGTGGAAATCCTCAGCCTTGCCTTTTATTGTGCGGAGGAACGCGCTTATGCAAATGTATTCATTGTTTTCTTGAAATAAGCGCCCCTTATGGCGACTTTTGGTACTATTGAGTTTTTTTTACAAACTGCATGTTCCACTAAGTATATACACCAAAATGTACTGCATTTAGCCTAATAGAATTCCCGCTATCGAGCTCTGAACACCTCACTTTATTTCTTGCCCACCCGGTATAATAGATATAATAGTGGTCCCAATACCGAACCCTGTGGCACCCCATCTTCATATACAGTATGTTTGTGTACTAACTACATTTTGTAACCTCGTTTATATAGGACGATCAGACAAAAGATCCCCAATAATTTGTCCTGCATTTCCTCTGATTCCCAGACAATGCAATATCTTCAAAAGAATATCACGATTAACCGTATCAAAGGCTTTACTAATATCCATAAAAACAGCCATGACATATTCCTTATTATTTAAACTTGTATATATGTAATTCAAAAGATCTAGGAGTGCAGCATCAGTCCCACTTCCTTTCTGAAAAGCAAACTGATATTTATCAAAGATTTTTGCCATAGCAATAGTTAACGTAATTGTTCTATAATTTGACATGTTTTAGGCATCAGGGCTCTTATAAATAGGAATCACATAAGAACCTTTTAAAACACTAGGGAAAACAGCCATCTCCAAAGCAGTATTTAAAATTTGTGTAAGTGGCCAAACAATTTTTCCCTAGCTGCTTTAATATCAAAAGAAAAGATGTCATCTGGTCCCACAGAATTTGTAGGTTTCATATTTTAGAGTTTGTATTTCTATTAAGAATCAAGGATTCAAGAAATTTATCATAGTCTTCCTTGATAGATTTTTTTTTTGATTTTTTACGAGCATGAATGAAATCAACAAAAGCAGACTGGGTTTTAACATTTTCAATATAGCATGCAATTTTCTTTTAATTTTGATCAACCTAATAGTTTCTTTTGTCATCCATTTCAGATATTTTGTTTTAAGAAGAATTTTTAAAAGGAATGTTTACTCTAATAGTGGCCCTAAAAGTATTAGAAACATAATTCACATCATCGTCAATAAAAGACGACTCTATGATCTCATTCCATATATATTGTGGTATTTTATTGACTACATTTTTGATAGTTTCCACAGGCCCATTTACAAATTTGTTCTCGGTTGTGTTTAAAAGGATCAAAGTTGACTTCAAGACCAAATGGTGGATGAAATTTATCAAGCTTAGAAATCTCACACACGTGAGAGAAAAAAAATTCAATACCCTTGATACAAAAACCAGGTCGAGCAAGTTTCCCTGAGTCTGCATGGAATTAAGCTGTGTTAAATCAAGAGAGAGATAAAAAATCCCTCAAACAGTCAAACCGCTGCAAAATCCCTCATATGAAGGGATATCCCAATTAACCGATGGAATATTAAAATCACCAAAAATTAATATCACTATTTTCTTCTCTCAATTTAACTGATAGAGACAAAAAAGTGTAGATCAAGTCGTGTTTCTGTTAAACAAAAAACATCAAATCCTGACTCTGAAAGGGCCAGATACACATAGAAAGTTTAGTTCTTATTCCTCTAAGATTTTGATAATAGAAGAACATTTTAACTATACAGAATTCTTTAATTTCACGATCAAACAATTGTTTTGCTTTTTTTAATAACCTTTGTATTCAGTTATTATGATTCCATTTGGCCACTTTTCTCAGATAACAGAAACACTTCTGAACCCGTTTCTTCTATTTAAAAAAAAAGATTAATAGCTATTAAATCTAGTTTCTACTTTAAACACTTAAATATTTTAACATCGCTTTTTTCAGAAACCAATTTGGTCACTGTATCAGATGAATATCGAGCATTTAGTCGTGAGATAAAAAACGTCCACTTCTAATTTGTGGTTGAACCATTTACAAATTATGGGACTCGCTCTTTCCCTCCACTAGGACCGGTTTTCGACCTCTCTCACTTGCTTCACTACACCAGTATTTTACCTTTGAAGAACTTCTGAATAACTTTCCTTACTTGTTAGAACTGCTTTCTTATTCTGTCCAATTTCATTCGTATGTCGAATTTGATTCTTGTTTTGGAGAAAATCATCCACTTGATGGCTTGAATGCTTTTGATTAGCCTGTTTTGAATCCAATGATGACTTTGTTATACTTTTTTTAATTTCATTATTTAAATCACTACCAATACTTATATCATTTTCAGATGAAACACTTAATATTTCGTTAACTACTTCCCTTACGACACAGCCATTAATCTTATGGTTTGGTTTGGTTTGTTTGATATTAACGTTCATTTCAACCGCTATGGTCATTTCAGGACGGCGTTACAGGGGCCGCAAATTTTGCCTCGCAAGGGTTCTTTAACGTGCAGCCGGCAAACGACTACACGGGACCAACGGATTTACTTCCCTTATGAAAGAAGTGCGTGATCTCAGGATTTTCCCCCTGAATAAATCCTCGTCGTCCTCGGCCGGGGTCGAACCCGCGTCCTCGGGCATCAGAGGCGATCACGCAACCCCTGAGCCACCCCATTAATCTTAGTTAAATGTTCTGCTTCTCTTAATTCACAACGTAATTCACTTTTTTCTCTTCGTAACTGACGCTTTTCTGATGTTAAAACCTTTACTTCCTATTTCAGAAACGGTCAACTTGGCTAGACTTCTAATTTGTTTTAGCAACTCAGTTAATGCCATATTCTTTTCATCAAAAACCTCATTACGATCCTCCTCTTGAAGGGATTGAACATCGCCATTTGGAAATTCGCTAATGAAGTCAATGACTTCACATCTCGCACAAAAAGATATATGATATTTTCAGTATGTCATCAAAGTATACTATAAGTTTCTTTTCATAGCAGGTGTTATGTACACTGTATCCATAGCCCCTGCAACACCCCTGGAATTTTTTCTCCAACTTTTCCAGCAGCACAAACCAAACACACCAGTCGATACGGAGCCATCTTATAGTGACTTGTTCATAATTTTCCGATACACATTTTTGGATAATAATAATAATAATAATAATAATAATAATAATAATAATAAAAATAATAATAATAATGTGAATAACACGAGGGGTGATCAAAAAGTATTGTCGCTTACTTTTTTCTCTAAAATCTTGACTGGGAAAAAATAAACACATGTACATTCGATAGAACAATTCAACTTGTATTTTTTCACATAATCTCTAAGCTGATTGAGGCAACGATCCCAGCAATGGACAAGTTTTAACATGCAATGTCGATAAAAGTCGTCCAGTTGAGTGCGTAACCACTTGCGAACTGCTGATTTCACCTGGTCGTCGTCACGGATAGAAGTCGTCCAGTACCATTGACTTCTTCAACGGTCCGAAGATATGGTAATCACTGGAGCGAGATCCAGGCTGTATGGAGGATGAAGCAGTGTTTCCCTGTTCCATTGCTGCAACAGGTCGGTGAACTGTTTCGCTGTGCGCGGACTTACGTTGTCGTGGTGCAGCACGATGTCCTCCATTGCCAAGTCAGGTCTTTTCCTGCGTATGGCCGCTTGAAGATTCCTCAATTTGCCTCTGTAGCATTCGGAACTGTCAGTGGTATATGGTGGAAGAAACTCAAGCAGTATCGGACAAAATCATGTCAACATAACCTTGCCGGCTGATGGCACAGTTTTGAACTTTTTCGTTGTGGGAGATGAGTTGTGTTTCCAAACCGCTGACTGCATCTTGGTTTCGGGCGTGAAATGGTAGACCCATGATTCATCGCGTGTGATGATTCGCTCCAAAAAATCCTGACCCTCCTCCTGATATCGGGTGAGATGCAGCAAACAAGCATTGAAATGAGAACCTTGATATTCGGCCATTAACTGTCATGGCACCCATCTGCATGAGACTTTGTGAAAGTCAAGCTGCTCGTGAACAATGTCCAACGTTGCAGCAATTTCTCTCACGGTAATCCGCTGTTTCTACTGCACATACGCTTCCACAGCGGCAATGTTGCTATCAATCATGAACTCCCGCAGCCGGCCAGAGCAATGTTCTTCCAGCAGGTCCTCTCGTCCTTCTTTAAAAACCTTGCACCAACGTTGTACTGTTCGGAGCTGCACGAAATCACCTCCGTACACTGACGCAATTTCCTTGTGAATATCGACGGGGTTAAATCCTTTTGCGCAAAGAAAACGTATAGCACTCTGCCACTCAAAACCACTGGACAATGAAATGTGAGCTGTCATCTTGTTTGGACTTTCACGTCGCTAGTGCTTGGTGTATGCACACGACAATACAGGAAACTTTAAGAATGAATCAAACGAACTTTTACATATAGCAATTTTCTCATACATGCCATCATTTTCCAGAAAAAAAAGTACACGACATTACTTTTTGATCACCCCTCGTATAATAAAACAAATATCCTATTTTCCATGATAGTAAAAAAAAAGCAACAGTCGGAAAAGTCAATCTGAAGACATAACATATGGAAATGGAGAAAAAAGAGGCCATCGCAAATGAAGGCCTAGGTAAAGAGCAGAAGCGAAGTCAGGAGTGAACCTCTCACCCCTCAGTGAAAGTGGCAACGTCTTAAGCAATGCAAAGAATAGATATCGCTCTTTGCCCTGCATAAATACATGAGCAACGAGGCGATTACAGTGGATTATAAAAGGAGAGCTAAGAATTAGAATTTTGGAAAGTGTTTAGTTCTGACTGACAAAAAAGATAACGAATCGATGCAGCCAAGGAGGCGAGGAAGTTTGGTGGCCACGTTGAAGGAAGACGGGAGGAGCATAGGTTTATGAACAGTAAGCAAGATATTGCTTGTAAATATTGCTCGTAAATATTGCTCCTAAATTGAATTACGATAATAGCCTGATTTACAAAAATAGCTACGTGAGAACTTTTTCAGCTGGTGCATCTGATTCTCTGAGCACTTTCTCAGGAACATATAGCAGAAGCATTATGCGTAACGGACCTGGCTACGTCATGAACGATGATCGTAATTCAGTGAATGAATACCGAGGACGTGTGCTAGTGCGAACTCTGTAAGTGAACATTTATTAAATGATTTTTTCCTCTGAATTGCTGTGTTCCAGGCAATCAGCCACCAGCACAGCGAGGTGCCTTAGAGAATTGTCATACCTGGCGTAAGAAACAGAATTTTTAGGAACAGCTCAATTTCAGCAGCCACGCTTTTGGTCGCTAAGGAGGTCTACACATCGAAGAACGCAACTCCGGATTCCGGTTACGTTTTAAGCAGTTCTGACTTCATGACCGTTTCATCGCAGCTATCTCCCACGCTAACGCCGATAAAGCAAAGGGAGCCCCCGAGCAGTAGGCAGAGGTCGACAACCTCTATCGTACCCCAGTTATTTCTAAGTGAACCACATATTGGATCAACCAGCAACACAGGTGTAGGCTGCGTGATGGACAATTTGTTACAGGAACCAAACCTGACTTTATCAGCTAGCATATGCGGTACAAAAGACTAAAAGTTTTCTTCAATAGCATTAAGGATTTCCATTTTTAGTTCTTTGAGTAATTTGTTTTA
Source organism: Rhysida immarginata (assembly GCA_023313115.1). Taxonomy (NCBI): domain Eukaryota; kingdom Metazoa; phylum Arthropoda; class Chilopoda; order Scolopendromorpha; family Scolopendridae; genus Rhysida; species Rhysida immarginata. Next base: position 73,567 of record JAHWFO010017707.1, on the reverse strand, counting down.
TGTTCCATTTGTATTGTCTCATTGTTAGCATTGGGCCTGGACTAATATTCTTGTTTTCTTTTTTCCAAAATAGGTGCGAGCCGCTCGTCGATTCACCTCTTCAGGTCGCCTCTTTCGAGTAGTTTTAGTGCTGAATTTGCTCTCGTCTTTTTCTCCTGCAGCAAACTCCGTGGATGATGGTTTGCCGTATGTATATCAGCTTGTAAATTGAAAAGTTATGCTCACTCTTTGAATTTGTGCTTAACATTTATTTATGACCTGGCTTTATATAAAAACAATTCCAGCAATCATTGATTTGTTCATGATATTACTGCAACATTCAGAAATGGTTTCATCTCCTCCCTCCTTCTCTGGAATGACTCGATACTCTGGCTGAACCTGTTGTTCTCTACTTAGGTTAATTACCGCTTCATAAACGAATTTCTCCCTCGGTTCCGTTAGAACCTCTCTTTCTCTGACTACTTTCTCAACCATAATTTCATAATCTTGATGCTTACTGAGCCTACCTTTCTCTTTCTTTGTGCCTTCAGCTAAACTTTTATAACCTTGTCCCACTATTTCCCTTGAGCAAAATTCACAATACCTCTTGTTCCCGCACATTTTCCCATCCTTCCGCAATTCAACTATGCTCGTTTGATTATTTTTGAATGCACCAACTAATTCCTGTGCGTTGCTACAAACTACTGTAGACTCCTTTGCAATTGCGTCTCCTCTTAGCTTATTTTCCCGAAATTAGCGCTTCCTCCGTTCTCTATACACGTTTGTCCCTTTTATGAAAAAACTATTTCCCTGAGGTATTGTTAATTGACCGGCTGGAAATCCGTTATTCTGGAATGAACTAATTCTGGCTAAGATCATAATCCAAAGCAAGTTTTACTTATAATAATTAGCATCCCCAAAAATAGCTCACAAACGTTCTTCATTTTAGTATGCCCCCTACTGTCAATTTGACTTAAAAATCCCTTAGTAACTACTAAATTCAGCTTAAGACCCTTTTAAAAACCTCCTATTTATTTCTGGCACATAACCCGTAAAGTGTCCCGACATCTCATATTGGCATTCTCCTAAATCTTCAATACTAATTTTTAATTTTTTACCTGCTTTTTATTCCTAACTTTCCAGGCCATCTCTGATACTACCTTTTCAAAGAGTGTTTCTTCCATTTTCTTATCCTTAACCAGATTTGAAGCATTTCTTGTCCTCTTATAAATACTAATATGTCAATAGACTTATTCATATTTTGCTCTTTCTCTATTGTAGTATGGGTGCTTATAGTATTATTTATTTTCTCATCTATGATTACTTCCGGATAATTAAATTTCTCTTTACCTTTCTTATCCTTACAAGGCTTTTCTTTTATCTTTTGAAATTTTATTTCTTCCCTTGCTTTAACTGGCTTTTGATTTATTCCCGAAATGGATAACTCTTCTTTATATCGTAAACCTTTAAAACCTAGGTTCTCTAATATTTTTAATCTATAACTTTCGTTATTATCTAATGTTTCTATTCTAAGGCCTTTCCTTTGCATTTCCGAGAACGGCTTTCTTATGATTAACTCATCTAACCTATCTTTAAATCTGCCTTTGTAATCAGAAGCTTTGCTTCTAATTCCGACCACCTGATCTGCTGGGAGGAAATTCACTACTTTGGCTAAACAATGATACAACGCATATTCATCAATCGTATACATGGCATGTGCCACAGACAAAGTCAACAATTGCTCGAATAATTTCTTAATTTTTGCTTCCTTATTCATTCACTTGTAGTGATCAATTAACTCCTATCTTAATAAATTCTCAGCACTTTCTAATGTGGCATTCTTGATTTCTGCAGGACTACACGGTATTTTGATATTTTCTTCTCTTAATTCCTTTCTAATCTCTTCTGTCTCCAAAAGTGTAACTGGGACAGCCACTATACTTTTTCCTCCTTTTTCCTCCTTGTGCTAAGTCTTCACTATTCAGTGAATCATTATATTCATTTATCCCCATTAGCGCATTGGATTCTTTATATAATACTTTTTCCTCTATATAGGCAAGTTGTAGAGGCTAGAGGGCGCCAATGATTTTTACCAACAAAAAGTGCACAATTTTACAACTAAGCGACAGTCGTATATGTAATCTGTGCTATTGAGCAATTGAGTTCATGGTTCGAGTCCAGGCCGAGGATTTTTTTTTTCTATTTTTCTCTATTTCTTCTTCTAAATATATAAAGAAGGATGTTTGTTTGTGGGTTTGTTTGTTGGTTTGTTTCCTATGCAAATCTACAGTTTTATTCCGATCTTGATGAAATTTTGCATACTTCACCTTCAAAGCATGAGGAAGGTCACTGTCTACCTCAGATTTCGGAAAAATAATAATTATCGATAAAAAATCGATATTCATGGTTATGACAGGGCATATTAATGAGAAATATCTCATGACCAACAATGCAAGGCAAAGTTTGTGCAACAATAGGCCCGTCGTGTTCGCATCAACAATGGTATCAACGCGGAATTCACCAATAACAATGAGCACAAAATGAAGATGCAATGATAAAGCAATTCTTTCCAAGAATTATAACAATGAACATAAAATGATGATGCCGTATGGATAAGTTTCAATTTGTAACAATGCATAGAATTCCTATTATTCAGGTTTTTCTTAGAAAAAAAGAGTTATTAGTACTTAACAATTTCTTTAAAATCCTTAAAAATGATCAGTAACTGAAGAAAATGAAGAGTTAGCAGACTATTGAGAAAGAGTGGAAAGACCGCTAGAATACAATAAGTGCTGAATGGCCAAGTTTTGCTTCAACACATCGAGAAAAGAGTGGAAATTGCAACAACATCAAGTTTACATCTGAAGTAAGATTACGTGAGTAAGAAATTATTGGAGAGTTCTATCCATTATGAGGCTTTAAAATTTTTTTTTTTCGAATTTTCAATAAGAATTTTTACTGTATTAATTCTAATCATTTTCAGGTGTTTATTTTTAAGATATTGCAAAATTTACTTTAAGTTTTTGAGATTGTTCTGTTTACCTATAAGTGCAATCATCCCGGGCAATGCAGGGTACCTTTGCTAGTTCTATCTATCTATGCAGAGTATATAAGGAAGGATGTTTGTTTGTGGGTTTGTTTGTTTCTTTCTTATGCAAATCTACAGTTTTATTCCGATCTTGATGAAATGTTGCATACTTGACCTTAATACAATGAGGAAGGTCACTGTCTACCTCAGATTTCGAAAAAATAATAATTATTGATAAAAAATTGATATTTATGGTTGTGGCATGGCATATTAATGAGAAATATCTCATGACTAACAATGCAAGGCAAAGTTAGTGCAACAATAGGTATCAACAATGGTATCAACACGCAATTCACAAACACTCTATACAGACCAAATATATATCTCTCATGACCAACAATGCAATGCAAAGTTTGCGCAATATGGATAGGGTTAAATTTGGAACAATACATAGTATTCCTGTTATTCAGGGTTTTCTTAGAAAAGAGTGTTCTTAGTACTTAACAATTTCTTGAAAATCTTTAAAAATGATTAGTAACTGGAGAAAATAGAAAGTTATAAGAAAGAGAGGAGAGACGACAGAGGAAGCACTCCTTTAGCTCCGTGCAATATGAGCAAATGGTAAGCAGGTATTTTAAAATGGTAAGCAAATGAGCAAAATTTAATCATAAAAACAGTTCGAGGCATGCCCGGGGTTATCACCTAGCTTATTTGGTAACACATCTGATCCAAACATTTCATAAATATACACTTTGACTATATTCTGTGGAAATGTGTATATTTTGGAAACTGACATGTTGATAATGCGAAGATTGAACGTTCGTTTCCAAGAATTATTAATAATGAACATAAAATGATAAGGCAGTGACAGAACATCAATTAGGCAGCATCTATTGATGAGGCAAAGGAGTCAGGCGTGTCTCCCTTGAGATCCCTATCAATACTCGAAACGAGTGGCAAAAATTTATGTGCCTGGTACGGAAAGAGAAAGAACGAGTATTGGTCAGTGAAACTCTGCAACTAAAACAGAAAAAGCTATACGGGCATTTGAAACATCTGAGCAAAGTTTCGAATAGAGCAAGATCTTCTATGTCAAGAGTAAGAAAATTTGAGTCTAAATTATATGATCCCGGTATATCACCTAGAATGCCTGTTTTTCGTAGAATGGATAGTCCCTTTGCTCTGTGTCGTATTGATTGAGTTTTTATTTAACCAGTTTGGAGTTATAATTCAATTTTTTGAGATTGTTCTGTTTACCTACACGTGTATTTCTTCCGGGCAATGCAGGGTACCTCTTCTAGTCTTTCTATATATATAAAGAAGGATGTGTGGTTGTGGGTTTGTTTGTTTGTTTGTTTGCTTCTTATGCAAATCTACAGTTTTATTCCGATCTTGATGAAATTTTGCATAATTAGCCTTCAAAGCATTAGGAAGGTCACTGTCGAAAAATAATAATTATCGATAAAAAATCGATATTCGTGGTTATGTCAGGGCATATTAATAAAAAATATCTCATGAACAACAATGCAAGGCAGAGGTTGTGCAACAAAATGTATATAACAATGGTATCAACACGCCATTCCCAAACACTCAGCACGGGCCAACAATATATATCTCATGACCAACAACGAAAGTCAAAGTTTGTGCAATGATGAGGCTTTTCTTAGAAAATAGATTTCTTAGTATTAACATTTTCTTGAAAATATTTAAAAATGATCAGTAACTGGAGATAATGGAGAGTTAGCAGGCTATTGAGAAAGAGTGGAAAGATAACAGAGGAAGCAATCCTTTAGCTCCGTGGTGTATTGAACAAATGGTAAGCATGTCAATAGAAGAATCGACGATCGCTAGACTACACAAAGAGATGAATGGCCAATTTTTGTTTCAAGACATCCAGAGAAGAAACAGAATTGCAACAACATCAAGTGTACATCAAAGTACGTGAGTAAGAAATTATAGCAGTGGCATCCTTGGAGAGGCCCATCCATTGTGATCCTTTAAAAAAATTTTTTTCAGATTTCCACTAAGAATTTTTACTGTATTAATTCGAAGCGTTTTCATGTGTTTATTTTTATATAATTCAAAATTTACTTCAAAAAAAAAATTCCGAGCCACGCCGCGGTTATCACTTAGCTTATTTGGTAGCATATCAAATCCAAACATTTCCTAAAAATACATTTTAATTTTATTCTGTGGGACGGTGTATATTTTGGAAACTGAGATGCTGATAATGCGATGAATGATAATCCAAGAATTATTGATAATGAGCATAAAGTGAAGATGCAGTGACATAACATTATTAAGGAAGCGTCTATTGATTAGGCATAGGAGTCAGGCGTGTCTCCCTTGACCTCCCTATCAAACGTCCAGACGATTGGCAAAAAATTATTTGTCTGGAAAGGAAAGAGAAAGAACGAGTATTGGTTGGACAAACTCAGCAACAAAAACAGAAAAAGTTCTACAACATCTGAACAACGGGAGTTTCGAAAAGAGCAAGAAGGTATAAGAGCTTCGATAAGGGCAAGTAAAACTTGAGTCTAAAATATCTGGTGATGCTCTGCACAGGAGAGGCAAGTCAAGAAGAGTTTCGATAACTTCCCGGTATATCACCTAGACTTCCTGGTATTTTTAGTAGAATGGATAATCCCTTTGCTCTGTGTTGTATTGATTGAGTTTTTTTTAAACCAATTTGGGGTTATAATTTAATTTTTTGACATTATTCTCTTTACCTATAAAAGTATTTATCCCTGGCAACACCTGGACTACCTGTTTTTCGTATTTTTCGTAGAATGGTTAGTCCCTTTGCTTTGTGTTGTATTGATTGAGTTATTATTTAACCAATTGAGAGTTATAATCTAATTTTTTGAGATCTATCTCTTTACCTACAAGTGTAATTAACCCGGGCAGCCTGGGTACCTCTGCTAGACTTTCTATCTTTCATTATATATAAAAAAGGATGTTTGTTTGTTTGTTTTTTATAAAAAAAATTACAGTTTTATTCCCATATTGATAAAATTTCGCGTACATGACCTTCAAAGCATGAGAAAGATCACTGTCTACCTCAAATTTTGAAAAAATTAATAGGTATTGATAAAAAATCGATATTCATGGTTATGACGGGGCATATTAATGAGAAATATCTCATGACCAACAATGCAAGGCAAAGTTTGTGCAACATTAGGCCCGTACTGTTCGCATCAACAATGGTCTTAATGCGCAATTCACCAATAACAAAGAGCACAAAATTATTCAAAGGATTATAACAATAAACATAAAATGATGATGCACTGACAGAACAACCGTTTCCAAGAATTATTAACAATGAACAGGAAATAGATATAATAGACGATATAGACAGGGCAGTCTCTCTCGATGAGGCAAAGGAGGTACACGTGTCTTCCTTCAGCTCCCTAACAAGCATTCAGACGATTGGGAAAAGTGTGTGTGTTTCTTTGTGTGTGTGTGTGTGTATTTACCTACAAGCGTAATTATCCCAAGCAACGCCGGGTCCTCTGCTAGTTCTATATATATAAAGAAGGATGTTTGTTTGTGAGTTTGTTTGTTTGTTTGTTTCTTATGCAAATCTACAGTTTTATCTCGATCTTGATGAAATTTGCTTACTTAACCTTAAATAGTTAATAAATACAACTAAAAGATAAAATAATAATTAACAAATAACAAAATAATTAATAAATATATAAGTAAAATCAAAATAAAACTAAAAAGTCAAACTAAAACAATTTATTTGATTTTTTAGTTTTATTTTGATTTTACTTATATATTTATTAATTATTTTGTTATTTGTTAATTATTATTTTATTTTTCAGTTGTATTTATTAACTATTTATTGCATTCCAGGGTTTTTGTGTCTCGTCCTTTTCTCTTATAAATATCCGTTCATCTT
>JAHWFO010017707.1:51303-66556 GCA_023313115.1 Rhysida immarginata | reverse complement strand
CTTATATATTTATTATTTTGTTATTTGTTAATTATTATTTTATTATTCAGTTGTATTTATTAACTATTTATTGCATTCCAGGGTTTTTGTGTCTCGTCCTTTTCTCTTATAAATATCCGTTCATCTTACTTAACCTTCAAAGCATGAGGCAGGTCACTGTCTACCTCAGATTTTGGAAAAATAATAATTATCGATACAAAATCGATATTCATGGTAATGACAGGGCATATTAATGAGAAATAACTCATGACCTACAATGCAAAACAAAATTGGTGCAACAATAGTTATCAACAATGGTATCAGCACGCAATTCACAAACACTCTGCATGGACCACAATATATATCTCATGACAAACAATGTAAGCAAAGTTTGTGCAACAATAGGCCCGTCGTGTGCGCATCAACAATGGTATCAACGCGCAATTCACCAATAAGAATGAGCACAAAATGATGATGAAATGATAAAGCAATCCTTTCCAAGAATTATAACAATGAACATAAAATGATGATGCCATTTGGATAAGTTTCAATTTGTAACAATGCATAGAATTCCTATTATTCAGGTTTTTCTTAGAAAAGAGAGTTCTTAGAACTTAACAGTTTCTTGATAATCTTTAAAATGATCAGTCACTAAAGATAATGAAGAGTTAGCAGACCATTGAGAGAGAGTGAAAAGAAGAAAGAGGAAGCACTCCTTTAGCTCTGTGCTGTATTGAGCAAATGGGAAGCAAGTAAATAGAAGAATCGGCGACCGCTAGACTACAATAAGTGATGAATGGCCAAGTTTTGCTTCAACACATCGAGAGAAGAGTGGAAATTGCAACAACATCAAGTGTACATCTGAAGTAAGATTACGTGAGTAAGAAATTATTTAGACTACAAGTGGTTAATTTAGCGTTTTGAGGTTGGTCTGTTTATCTACAAGCGTAATTATCGCGGGCAACGCCGGGTCCTCTGCTAGTCTTCTCTCTATATAAAGAAGGATGTTTGTTGAATTTTAGCTTATTGTGGATGATGCTCTTCACACGGCCAGTGCTGATGTACAGTATTGAATCCAATTCTTGGACAGGGATCCGCCTCTTGTCCAGCTCATTATCAGCTCATTTGTTCGCTTGTGGCTTTGCTGTTTGTTTGTTTGTTTCTTATGCAAATTTAAAGTTTTATTCCAATCTTAATGAAATTTTGCATACTTGACCTTCATACAATGAGGAAGGTCACTGTCTACCTCAGATTTCGAAAAAATATTAATTCTTCATAAAAAATCGATAATTATAATTATGGCAAGGCATATTAATGAGAAATATCTCATGACTAACAATGCAAGGCAAAGTTAGTGCAACAATAGGTATCAACAATAATATTAACAGGCAATTCACAAACACTCTGTACAGAACAAAAATATATATCTCATGACCAACAATGCAAAGTTTGTGCAATATAGATAGGGTTAAATTTGGAACAATGCATAGAATTCCTGTTATTCAGGGTTTTCTTGGAAAAGAGTGATCTTAGTATTTAACAATTTCTTGAAAATGATCAGTAACTAGAGATAATAGGGAGTTATCAGACAATTATCATAGCTCCGTGCAATATGAGGAAATGGTAAGCAGGTAAAATAGAAGAATCGGCGACCACTAAACTACATTAAAGAGATGAATGGTCATGTTTTGCTTTAAGACATCGAGAGTGGGAATTACAACAACCTCAAGGGGAACATCTAAACTAAGATTACGTGACTAAGAAATTATTTAAGCTAGCAGCGGCATACACGGAGAGGTCCATCCATTGTGAGTTTTTAAAAATTATTTCCGAATTTCCATTATGAACTTTTATTGTATTAATTCTAAGCGTTTTCATGTGTTTATTTTTAAGATATTGCAAAATTTAATCATAAAAAGAGTCCGAGGCATGCCCAGGGTTATCAGCTAGCTTATTTGGTAGCACATCAGATCCAAACATTTCATAAAAATACATTTTGACTATATTCTGTGGAAATGTGTATATTTCGGATATTGAGATGTTGATAATGCGAAGATTGAACGTGCGTTTTCAAGACTTATTAATAATGAGCATAACATGATAAGGCAGTGACAGAACATCAATTAGGCAGCATCTGTTGATGAGGCAAAGGAGTCAAGCGTGCTTCCCTTGAGATCCGTATCAATGCTCTAGACGACAGGAAAGGAAAGAGAAAGAACGAGTATTGGTCAGTGAAACTCTGCAACTAAAACCGAAAGAGCTATACCGGCATTTGAAACATCTGAGCAAAGGGAGTTTCGAAGAGAGCAAGAGCTTCATGTCAAGAGAAGAAAAATTTGAGTCAAAATGAAACTGGTCCCGGTATATCACCTAGAATAACTGTTTTTCCTATTTTTTCGTAGAATGGATAGTCCCTTTGCTCTGTGTTGTATTGATTGAGTTATTATTTAACCAATTTGAAGTTTATAATTTAATTTTTTGTGATTGTTCTGTTTAACTACACGTGTAATTATCCCGGGAATGCAGGGTGCCTCTTCTAGTCTTTCTATATATATATAAAGAAGGATGTGTGTTTGTAAGTTTGTTTGTTTGTTTGTTTGCTTCTTATGCAAATCTACAGTTTTATTCCGATCTTGATGAAATTTTGAATACTTAAACTTCAAAGCATGAGGAAGGTTGGATTAGCCTACCTCAGATTTCGGAAAAAACAAAATTATCGATAAAAAAATCGATTATCATGGTTATGACGGGGCATATTAATGAGAAATATCTCATGACCAACAATGCAAGGGAAAGTTTGTGCAACAATAAGTATCAATAATGGTATCAACACGCAATTCTCAAACACTCTGCACTGACCAACAATATACATATCGTGACCAACAATGCAAATAAAAGTTTGTACAACAACGGTGTCAACACGTAATGAACCAACACTATGCAAGGATCAACAATATATGTCTCATGACCAAAAATGCAAGGCAAATGAAATATAAATCATTAGATGGTCAGTGAGGGTTTTAATGGTACGCCTACCTCAGCTGTTCGAATTAATGATGAAAAATAGGAAAGAAAATTCCGCAGCCTGGATTCGAACCAGGAATCTTTGGCTCGGACCGCCAACGCGCTAACCAATTGCGCCACTGCGGCCATGAAAGCGAACCGCTATTTGCATGACCGTAGGGCTAGGTTAGCGCAGTTACCTACTTCGCAGGCTGGGACTATCTTTCCTAAGGCGTAAATTCTTAAAGAATAAATCATTAGATTGTCAGTGAGGGTTTTAATGGTATGACTACCTCAGCTGTTCGAATTTATGATGAAAAATAGCAAAGAAAATTCCGCAGCCTGGATTCGAACCAGGAACCGTTGGCTCAGACCGCCAACGCGCTAACCAATTGCGCCACTGCGGCCATGAAAGCAAACCGCTATTTGCATGACTTTAGGGCTTGGTTAGAGCAGTTACCTAGTTCGCAGGCTGGGAAGTAGTATAGCACCACTCCTGGCGGAAAGGGGGGAGGCGCGTGCAACCCTTTTTTACGTGTTCAAAGGGTTAAAAGGTGCTAAAGGGTTAAATTTCCATCGATTTTTGATTTTTTTTTTGCCGTTTTTAATGGGTTTTGATTGATTTTATCGAATATTGGGTTGATTTTATTGAATTTTAATGAGTTTTGATTGATTTTTATTGAATATTAATGAGTATTGATTGATTGATTGACAGGTGTTGCATACCAAGTACCCAAAGGGTTGATTGGAATTTCATTCCGAGTGGCCAAAGGGGTTGTTTTGGTATCCAAAGGGGTTGACAAGTTTTTGATGGATTGTGGGTGTGGTTATTGATGGATGGGTTCTTGTTGCATTAGGCCCCAAAAAAGGGTTATCCATCGAAATTTGGGTGTAGGGGGTGGTGGTGGAAAAATCTGGCTCGTCACATTCCTTTTTTACCTAATTACTAATTTTCTATTGTGTTTAGAATCACCGGACTTTTTTTATTTTTTTCGTTAAATACTCTTCCTAATTAACATTATTGATTCAAGGTGCTGACCAGTACTTACCGTTCAGGTGACCAAAGGGTTCTTATGTCAGTGACCAATGGGTTACAGGTGTAAACTTCAAGGTGTTTTTCTTCCAGTGTGCCAGGATGTTACTTACCATATTTGTTACTTCCCTACCCCTTTTATCCCGTTAATTATCCACAATTTTTTACAAAAATAATTTTTAGCCATTTTTTTATAAAATAATTTTTTGTCAATTCCAAAATTATTCAAAAATTTTTATTCAAAAGTCCAGTTTTTTTCAAAATGAAGTTAATTTTAAGCTCATTTTTTTTCATTTAAAATGTTCATCATTTCCAAATTAGTTCAAAAATTTTTATTATTAATTCCAAAATTGTTCATTCTCTTTTTCCAAATTTTGTTAAAAATTAATTCAAATGTCATTAGGTGTTAAAAAATACGCATTGACACACATTACAAGTTTTATTTTATTTTTTTTATTTTAATAAAAACAGACTCCATCGATTGCACATTCAGGAAAATATTCTAGTTCCAAACGTCGGGCTACTACACTCACAGCTGAGCGAGTACAATAATTTTCACTTTGTTTATTAAATATTGGGTTATGCGATCCCTCTTCAGGTATTGGGTCAATCAATGTTTCTGCATCCTGAATAGTAACTTGAAATAGCTGACTTAACATTTCACATTGATTTGTTCCATAACAATAAATTGTTTCAAATTCCTTTTTCCATTGTTCAATCAACGATGCCAGTAGCGAATAGGGTACGTATCCGGCAAAGATTGATTTTATCCCGGGGATCGTGTAACCCATTTCTTTTATTCTTTGCCAGTCTACATAAGTTATGTTAATTTCATTTGTTGGTAATAAGAATTTATAGTACTCTCCAACCCGTTTCAGTCTCACATCTAAATCATATATCTCCTCTTTCTCCATTAAACGAAGATTATACACACATGATGTTGAAATGGTCTTTACAAGGATTTCTCCACTGCTGAGATAAATTGCATTCAGATCCACAGCGACTCCTATTACTTTTAAAATAATAAAACTCCGATTACTCTATGCGTTCTAACTAATTCTCTATAAGTTTCTAAAAAAATCATTCATATACATACTTTTCTCGTTACTTGTTGAAGTCATCTTCGCTGAAAGCTGTTTGCTACTCGCTGTCTAGCACTCATCTACACACTAAAAAGACTAAGACTGCAAATGGCTGTCTAACTGGTGACCACGTTCACGCATTCCATTACCCCCACCACCACCCTCATAATGTTAATAACAAAAAAAACTTTTTGCTCCCAGCTATCCATTATCCGGGGTCATGGCTACCCCTACCCCACTTTTAGGTTAATCTAACTTATTATTCGCTTTAAAGACTTTTTTTAAACACATATTTTTAATGTTTAATTATTATTATTACAAAAATAATCTCTCTCTAATAGCATAGCTACTGCTCGCGCAGACGTACAACAGCCATAATCTTGATTGTTTCTAAAAATCGGATTGTGAGAGTCGTCCTCAGCCATCGGTATCACCAGTTTCTCAGCATCATGTACACGCACTTGTAGCAGCTTACTCAACATTCGGCATTGTTCAGTGCCGTAACCGTAGAATTTTTTAAATGCGTTTTTCCAATGATTAAGCTGTGGTGCTAATTGTGAATAAGGCACTGCATTATAATATACACGATTATAGTTCATCTTTTTCTTTTTTATTCTTTTCCAATCTTCGGCAGTTATGTTAAGTTCATTTGTTGGTAATTGGAAATTGTAGTCTGCTCTCACCCGTCCACCTCTGTGTTCAACGTAATCTCTATCATTATTATTTAATAGCTTGTGATTATAAATTGCTACAAACGTAATCTCCTTAACAAGTATTTCTCCACTGGATAGATAAATGGCTTGTAGATCCACAGCGATTCCTAATACTTAAAAAATATATAATAATAAACTCTGATTACCCTGTGCGCTCTAACTAATTCTCTATAAATTTTCTAAAAAATCATTCATATACATACTTTTCTCGTTACATGTTGAAGGCATCTTCGGTGATGGCTGTTTGCTGTTGGCTGTCTCGCACTCATCTACACACTAAAAGACAAACAGCTGACTAACTCCTCCCGCAACGCTCATGCATTCCATTAACCCACATCCAAACCCCCTCTTTTTGTTAAAAAAAAAAATAAATAAAATGAACTTTTGCTCGCTGATGTCCCCTAGCTGAGGTCATGTCTACCCCCACCCCCACTTTTTTTTTTTTTTACCACTTACGTTACTTGCTTCCTTGTTTTAAACTTTATAAAAAAAATTTCCATTATGCTTTCTTCTAACTTTCAGACTTTCACATCTTTTCATTGTTTTTAATTTAATGTTGTTTTGTTATCCCTTAGGGTTAACATTATTTTCACAATTTCTTCATGTTTATTCATAAAGTGCAATGATAATAATATTATTATGATTATTAACCATATACACATATTTTGCATTAAGTTCGTCTTTGACCCTTCAAATGGTTTATCATCCATCGTGACTGTTGAATAGTTTACAAAACTGTTTTGTTTCTTAATTTCTGATGGTAATAATTCTTAATTTCAGCTGGTTCGAATTCTTTTCTAAAATTTTGTTGGTCATTGACATAGTTTAAAATACATGTTTTCACTTCACATGTTTCAGCGCATCTGAGTCAATCTGATTTGGACTGCTAATGTCATTCCATCGGTTTCAAACGTTTGTTTAAAGTTTTAGAATAATTTCTACCCATTTTCTAAATGTTCTTTGTATAAAAGTTCTTTTATTAAAAAAAAAACCAAACGGTTGACTCATTCAACACGTTCACACATGTTTATCACGTTTACCCCCCACTCTTGTTACATCATGACCTACATTTTTTAATCTCAACTGGGGGTTAATCTTTCATTTTTTATAATTTCATATGGGTGGGTTTTATCATTAATGATGTCTTTCTTGCTCTTATTATTGGCTCGCTTAGAGATTGGCATTTTTATGTTGACACGTTACTGGTAAAGACGTTATAATGTTATGTTAATTAACATGTTAATGTATGTTAAAAAAATGTTTAAATACTGGGTTTTTGACTCGCTTAATCACTGATTCACCTTTCGGTAATCATTTCATTCTTCCGAGTTTTTCTCCGAGATTTTCTCCAAGCTTTTCGCTACCACCAGCATCACCATCAACGTTTTGATCAGTAAGTATATTTTTAAATTTTTGCTCAATTTTTACTGTCGTTCTACCTTCCAAAGTTTACTTTTCATATTTATTTTTCTCTCTCTTACTCTTTTGGGTTGTTTTCTTTAGTGGCATCCTTTAACTCTACTCCATCTTCGTCATCCTCTGCTGCATCTAACGCTGTAGATTCCAACCCGGGTTTCTACAGAGAGAGACCGCAACCTTCAACAACAGTACGCATTTTTCTTTTTTTCCCCTCTCTTTATTTTTCTTTTTTTTTTAATTCCATTTTATTTTATTTAGACCGTGTTAGAGTCACCAGTGACTCAATGCACCAGTACGAAAGTCGAGGCAGGGGATTTCATTAGGGTTGAGCCAGTTAGTAATTTTGTTAGGCATTTTTTTGTTTAATGGTTGTTTGTTTTGTTTGTTTTTTTTATTAATTTTCACTTTATTTTTTTAGCGCCGCAAACCCTTGCATTATACAGCTGACGACGGGTCTGATATACCGAGAGCACTACACCACCAAAAAGACGGCGTTCGCCATCGCCCCCTCCTTCGTCACCTTCAGATCCCGAGCAGCTGTCGGGGGTTTTCAAGCACAATCGTTTTGACACCCCCACGTTTGAGGATCTTTTCACAGCTGTTCAAACACTACCAGGCGGAGAGGGGGGGTAGCGGTGACGAAGAGTTCGAGGACCCTGAGTATCGTGTAAAACACGAATGGCCCCTTCTGCGAGAGCGTGTTAAACCCGTAAGTTTTTATTTACACTTTTTACCTAAATACTCTAGACTTCCTTTTTTTTTTAATAATTTCAAGCTCTGATAGGTCTTTTCTCTTTCTTTCTCTCTTTTCTTCCTTTTCTCTACTTAGCTCCAAAGTGGGAAGTGTATACGTTTTGTGTATATGATCCGCATTAACTTATTGAATAGTAATGTTAATAAATTCGGGCCTTTCACCCGTGGTATAAAGGATCTGACAGATGACGTTATTAAAAAACGCAGTCATAATTTTAGAGTTCTTGATGAATGCTATGCTGCTGCACAAACGAAACTGGATTCTATTTTAACTGAATTAACACGTTTTGAAAAAATTCATTCCTACGTTGAAGTTAAAGTTTTTGAAAAAGAGATTGTGTACAGGCAATGTATTAACTTCCGTCTTCTCACGTATGTTGGTCCTTCAAGGTTTTGCAATCGGATTTTTTCTTCCTCCTGTTTTCAATTTGAAAAGACAGTTTCTAAACTCAAACGTACTGGTTTTCGGTTCCAAACGTTGTCAGAACTTTTTGAACCCGAAGATTTGAATGGCTATGCACTTGCAGTTGAAAAGGTTTTGACAAATTGTGATGTAGCAGATAGTCATTTCGTTTCCTGTCAATCTTATCACTTATTTAAGGCTGCAATGAACGTTCAAGTGATCCTAGGCTCTTTTCATGTTTACGAACGTGATTTTTACATCGATAAGCAACTCGTGTTAGAAGAAGAAATTGATGATAATACTATTAAATTTTTTGCTTTAATGCGTATTCATTTCCCGCAGTTCTTTCGTCATAAACATAATTCCGTTTGTAATGTTTAATTTCCTATATACTATTCTTTTCATCTCTTACATTCTAGTTCACTGAATTGGCAAGTTACAACACTGTAACAAAATTCAGCCTCGTTTTATTAAAAAAAAATTCCACGGGGGAATATTTCATTTCTTTATCGAGGAAGAAGAAAACGAACACAACGTTTTGTTTCAAGTGCAATCAATTCAAGGAAATTATTGACAGATTAGAGGAAATCTATAAAATTGCGATCAACGAGGCACCCTTAATCCCTAGTACATGAATCTGTCCTATTAGATCGATAGATTTTCAAGTTAACGATAACGCAATTATCACAATTAACTGCATTTACAATAAAGGGGTGATTCGTTTTTTTATTTACAAAAATCGGACGTCGCATAACGAGAGGGCACTTTCATTATCGCGTGCAGAGGTCTATTTAATCCTTCATTTCTTTCCACCGTTCTATCATCGTGCCTAAACTTTACTTTTTTTTTTTCTTCTTTCCTTTCTTTGGTTTTGTCAGATTTTATTTTACTTTTTTCTTTCATCATCTGTCTTATTTTTAACTTTCCTTTTCCACCTTTTAAAAAAATGTCTTCATCCTCTTCTACCGATTCTAACTCTCAGCAATCCAGCCCTCTCAATCTCTGTATTTATGAAGAGATTCTTTTTGGGTCTTCTTCTTCTTCTTCTTTGTCGTCTACTTCAACCCAACCTCTTAATCTCTGTGTGCGTGATGAACTACGTTCATCGCAAAATGCTTTATACCCTTTGATGCAGACAGAACCTTTAAATTTGTGTATGTCAAGGCAACCTCTCTCAACAGATCGCAACCATTCGCAGAGCTCGACGAGCTCAAATGATGATAAAACACTTGCAACGACGTATTCTACTCCTATTCCTATTTCTATTCCTATTTCTACCTTCTTCTCCTATTCCTTCTACATCAACAAATCCTAGTTCTCCTCAACCACCCTGCAAAATGAGGCGTATGGATAGGAGAATGCTTTCCCTTTCATTTCAACGTGGAGGAGGTAAATCCTCACTCATGACTGTCCCTCCGCCAGCATCATCATCAACCTCTTTCAACCCTACTCAGAATCCACTTACTAATCCTACCCTGTCTTCTGCTACCCATTCAGCTACAGATGTAGCTGCTCCTATTGCTTCAACATCATCAGCTTCAACTCGTGGTTCTCTAAATGATCAACCGTTAACAGACTTCGATTCATACTTTACTTTACGAGAATTAGGCACATGTCATTCTCGCAAATATAATGTGGAATCAACCACATACGAGATGACATTTTCTCGTAGCTTAAATTTAGTGCCTCTTGCAAGCATTCCTGATATGCTAAGGTCTATTTTTGACCGGGTATTCCAGCGCATTTTACAGGAACGTAGGTCTTTTTACGACCACGCTCGCATTGTAATCAAAGCACCTTCTCTGAACAATGCTATCAATCTTAGGTTTGGCCTAATTAATTCATTTTCAGGTCAGATGGTGCTTGATACTTTGCAAGCTGTCGAGCAGTCACGGAGCGGTCTGTTGACGGATGATCAATTAGAGATCCACGTGGTTTTACTCCAAAGACCTATTCCCGCTTCTGGGGGTAGTAGCGTTGCTCGCAAGTCAGTAATACTTGCTGACCACCTGGCTCGTTCAGGCTCGGTCGTCCGTATTCAAAACACTGATGAGCTCTGTTTACCTCATGCGTTAGCGGTTGCAATGGCCTGTGCAGAAAAGGATGCAGTCTTTGAGGTACATAAAAATAACCCCGCTCTCATTGAGGCTTGCGTTAAGGGGTATAAAGCATTATGTGATGGACGTAATTCGCTTCAGAAAAATGCTGCCCTAAAGTTATGCGAAGCCACGGGTGTAAACCCCTCGAACCCTGGAGGTGTTGAATGCCTGGATAAATTCCAGGCATTACTTCTCGGTGATACGTATGTCAATAAATTTGAAATAGTAATACATACAGGTTCATCGATAAACGAGATATTTTACCCCCAGCATTTTGTAGAACCTAAACCTAAACACACAGTGCATTTATTATTAACAAACAACCATTATGACGTCATTACAAGTCTGTTTGGGTTCTACAGAAAGAGAGGGATTTGCCAGCGCTGCGGGGTAGTTTTCCACGGTTCGAGGAATAAAAAACACCATATTTGCGGGGGACGCTGCTCGAGTATGGACGAGTATGTTCACTGTCCGCTGTGCGAGCGTTATTTTAAGGGTGAACAATGCTACAGGTCTCATCTCAACCCCAAAGACAGCGTTAAGTCATGCTTTACGCATAAACGCTGTCTTACTTGTAAAAAAATATTTGAAACCCAAAAGGGGCATAATTGTGATGCAAACCAATGCATTCGGTGTAACGGTAAGCATGAACCAGGCTTCTGTTACGTTTTAACAGGAAAAGAAGGATCTGCGAATCAAAAAATACAGCGCTCTACTACTACTACTACTACTACTACATCTACTTCTTCTGCTTCTACTTCTTCTACCTCTACTTCTGAAAACGATTCGTTAAGATTAATATTTTTCGATGTTGAAACGAAGACTGGAGCTTCAGGGGAATTAAAACCAATCCTGGTTGCCATAAGCTACCAGGATGAGTCTGGCTCTTTTGTCCAGCGTGTTTTTAAGGGGGTAAATGCCATGGCCGATTTCCTCGAGTTTTTATTTTCCAATCCGTCAAGGCGCAATCGAAAACATTCGCATGTTTTTAATTTTGCGAATTCAACAGTATTCGCACAAAACTTACGTTCGTTTGATGGTTTATATGTGTTACGATACTTGTATGAACAAAGTATTAAACCACACATCATCTTCAAAGGCTCGAAAATTCTCTTCATTGAGGTGAAGGAGATGAAGATACGTTTTATCGATTCGTTATCGTTCATCACCCTCCCCTTAAGAGAATTTCCACGAGCCTTTGGATTGACAGAGCAAAAGAAAGGTTTTTTTTCCCATTTAAGCTTCTCAATAAGAACTGTTCCTATGTGGGTCCACTTCCTGATCAGAAATATTTTAATCCCACAGAGATGAAAGAATCATTACACGAAGAATTTGTTCTCTGGTATTCTGAAGAAAAAAAACGCGTTGTCGGTACCGATTGGTGTCTTATATCCATTATTGTCTCAGTGATGTCGTTCTTCTAAGAGATGGGTGTCTGAAATTTGCAGAAATCATGAAGGACTTTACAGGTTTTAACCCATTCCTGTATGACATCACTATAGCTGGATTCTGCAATCGGGTACTGAGAGAACGATATCTGGATAAACACTCTATGGGAATTATTCCATGCTATGGTTACGCGAATAGATCGCGTCAGAGTTTGAAAGCTCTGAAATGGTTAACTTGGGAACAATCAAAAGTTCCAAGTACACGCATACGTTCTGCGTTAAACGGATGGGAAAGACGCGTTGGACCTTACTATTTAGATGGTGTTGATGACAGTCGAAAAATCGTATTCGAATTTTTAGGCTGTTATTATCACTCATGTCCAAAGTGCACTGTATCAACTGCACGTAGCGTTAATCCCAACCTAACTAGCGCAGAAAATTTCCAGCATACATTAGAAAGACTTGCCTTTCTAAAACACGAGCTTCCCGACTACACATTTAGTGTTATATGGGAATGCCAGTATGAGAATGAACTGAAACATAACAAAGAAATGGCTGTATTCTGCAAACATTTTAAAGTAGAACAGAGACCATTTATCATGCCCCGTGATGCCTTCTACGGAGGACGCACCGAGAATTTTTCGGGCGGTATTACAGAATCCACAGAGAGAATGCGTCTCTCCTATTTAGATTTCACATCTTTATATCCCTTCGTGAATAAGCATGCAGCCTATCCGATAAAACATCCGGAAGTCATCACGGCCGATTTTAACCAGGCCCCTAATGCCTATTTCGGTCTGATTAAAGCAACCATGTTGCCTCCTCGAGATCTTTTTATTCCAGTTCTACCCTACAGGTGTGCAGGGCGTCTTTTCTTCCCTCTATGTAGGACTTGTGCTGATACTCAGTCAGCTGAATTGTGTCAACACAACGAGGAAGAGAGGGCGTTAACAGGTACCTGGTGCACGCCTGAATATTACAGGGCGCTCGAGGAAGGCTATACAGTTGTTGAAATTTTCGAAGTATGGCATTATAAAGAACGCTTTGTCTACGATAAGCTTACTGGGGAAAAGCACTTCTTTAGCGAGTATGTAAATGCATTTATAGGGAGGAAAATCGAAGCCTCTGGTTGGCCTGCATCCGCAAATACGCCTAGCGAGCGCCAGGCATTCATCAACCATGTCCGTGAGCGAGAGGGGATCGTGTTGGATCCTGGAAAATTTCAAAAAAATCCAGGTCTGCGTAGCATCTGTAAATTAGCATTAAATAACTGCTGGGGCTATTTGGGATTTGATGAAAGTAAAAAAAAACCCACAGTGTTTGTCGATAGCTACGCAGAGTTTTACAGGCTATTCAACACGCCCTCTATCGAAGTCACGGACTTGGACATTGTCTCTGAAGAAATTTTACTCATGACGTACAAGTCAACCCATCCTACCGTGCACATGAAAGGGAATAATTATAGCATCGATCGTGACGTGCTATGGCAGGATGGAGTTGTATCGCGTCATGAGTATAATTGGAAAAAACTTAAAATATTCGGATACAGATAGTGTCATTTTTCTCGAGGAAGTCGGCCATGAATTATTACCCAGAGGGAGTAATTTGGGCGAGTTATCGGACGAAATTATTTCGATATTTGGACCAAATGTATATATTAGAAAATTGATTGTAGCTGGGGCAAAGAATTATTGTTTGCATTACTCGAACGGTACAACCGAACTTAAAGTTAAGGGCGTGACGCTCACAGGTAGTGCAAACGAGATTCTAACACCAGCTGCAATCGAAGAGCTCGTTCGAGGTATGGGTTTGAGTAAGACCTCCTCCCTCCAAATCCCCGTTTCATTTAATCTTGTGCGTAATAAGAATAAGGCTATGATTTTTAATAAACCATTTTTAAAAACCTACTGATGCACCAATGAGAAAAGGTTTGCAAGAGACAGAGACCTTAGTATTAGTTACCCTTATGGTTATATTAATTTTTAATCACCCATAGCTTATTGTAAAAAATTGTTGTAAATATTTTTATTTATATTTGTATATACTTATTCATTTGTAAATATTTACAACTATTCTAGTCCTCAATGTTCAATTCTATTTAATTTTACCATTCAAAATTTGTATTTATCAAATTATTTAACTTTCTAGTCCTCAATGTTCTGTTCTATTTAATTTTTGCATTCAAATATTTGTATTTATCAAATTATTCAACTTCATAATATTATATTAATTTATTCCATCACCTAATATTTTGTATTTATTTTATTATCCATTTTTTATTCATTTAACCTCTGTATTTAATTTTTGCATTCAAATATTTGTTTTTATCAAATTATTTAACTTCATAATATTATATTAATTTATTCCATCACCTAATATTTTGTATTTATTCTATTATCCATTTTTTATTCATTTAACCCCTGTATTTAATTTTTGCATTCAAATATTTGTTTTTAGCAAATTATTTAACTTCATAATATTATATTAATTTATTCCATCACCAAATATTTTGTATTTAATTTCAAAATTCAAATAAATTTTATATTTATACTTATTTACTTGTCATTTGCATTCTTTCGAATTTTTTAATAAATTTAAAATGTTAAAAATCCAAAAAAAAATAATAATAATAATAAAAAATTTTATTACTTATTATAAATTAAAAAACAGTATTAAACTAATTAAAAATTTTAAAGATAAATTCAATTCAAAAGTTACATTCATGTCATTTAATAAAAGTCTGAAGAATCGTGAGTAACAGAAGGAACTTTGGTCCGTGTGCGTTATTTATTTATTTATACTGTATTATGGAGATAAATACATCGGTAAAGTTCACACAATACTTTTCGGGTTTAATAGCTGGTCCCTCCGCAAGTGGCAAGACAACCATTCTGTCAAATTTGTTAAAGTATAGAGATGAAATGATGGACCCACCTCCCACGGAAATAATATACTGTTACGGAGCATTAATTCCACCTGTTGTGAAAAATTTAAATCTATCCAACATTACATTTCATGCAGGGATTCCCGATGAGAAAATGATTCACGAACGAATACCCGTACATGGATTGTTAATTTTGGATAATTTATTAAATGAAATAAAAAATGCTGAAATTATCGAAAAAATTTATACAAGATACAGTCGCCATCGCAATTTCTCCGTTTTATTATTAACTCAAAATCTATTCGCACAATCAAAAATCATACGTACTATAAGTTTAAATACCCAGTACATTTTTCTGTTAAAATCGCCTCGAGATGTCGGTCAGATACGTACTCTTGCTTCGCAAACAGGGTATGGTTCCTTACTTATAGAAGCATTTAAAAATGCAACGCAAGAACCTCATAGTTATTTATTAATAGATTTAACACAAAGCTGTC
>JAHWFO010017707.1:30816-41657 GCA_023313115.1 Rhysida immarginata | reverse complement strand
ATACGTACTATAAGTTTAAATACCCAGTACATTTTTCTGTTAAAATCGCCTCGAGATGTCGGTCAGATACGTACTCTTGCTTCGCAAACAGGGTATGGTTCCTTACTTATAGAAGCATTTAAAAATGCAACGCAAGAACCTCATAGTTATTTATTAATAGATTTAACACAAAGCTGTCCTGACATAATTAAACTACGGAGTAAAATTTTCCCGCATGAAAAACCTATTACCGTGTATGCAAATAAAACGCATGTTTAAAATACATTGGCATTCATTTTTCATCAAGCATTCACCGGGAGTAAACAGCCATGATTCCGTTAATTCAAAAGCATCATCATTTCCTTGGGGCATTAAAAAATGCTAGCCCTAAACAACGGAAAAAATTACTACAACATGCATCGTTAAATCAAGTAAAATCTCTTTGTGAGATTTGCCATAACATCGTACATCATAAAGTCACGTGGACACCGCAAAAAAGCATTTGAGGAAGATAAAAGGCCTAGCACATAAAAAAATTTCATTACATTCTAAAAAAGCTTATCTGATTCAACACGGTGCTGGATTCTTATTGCCTTTATTATTAGGCAGCGTTGCAGGTCCGATATTAAATAAATTAATACGTTAAATATGCAGAAATACGTGTTATTACCGTCGCATGAATACCAAAGATTAATAAATCATTTATCAACAACTCTTACTACGACTAAACCTAACACTAACGCTGAACAACATGGCGATTGCAGTGAAACAAAAACGTCGGAGCGAGAAAAACGACTGGATAAAAAAATGAACGAAATTTTAAATTCTCATACTATGAATGCGCATCAAAAACTAGAAACTTATCTCGCCACGTTACAGAAATATTTGTACGAAAAGAAATGCGAAGATGTTGATCAGAAGGAACAAAATCAAACGCAACAAAGAACTCATCCTGAACAATTATCGCCATTATCGTCTTCACCTGAATCGCCGATGTCAAATCGAATTCCACAGCAACTGTTTTACACGCCTGACATCCAGCGAACACAAAAACCAAGCCATGAATTTGCCGACGACGATGATGATGATGATAAACCATTATCCGTTCTACTGGCTCGAACTTCGCGACAAAAACGTCTATTAAAATTTTTACATAACTATCCTGAATTCATAACGTGGGATTCACGTGGTGGTGTAAAAATAGGCGGGAAGTTTCTACGGGGTTCACACATTTCAAACTTGATCGATGACGCAGTTTCACCATCAGCCAATCAGAAGGATCCTCCTATTGGACAAAGACATTTTATAAAAGCGCTTCAGGAGATGGATGTTCCAAGAGAATTAATTGTAAATCCGATGTATCATTCACAGGAGGGGAAGGGAAGGAGTTTTAACAGCGCTATAATTAAATGAAGATGTAACAACGCACCAGGAATTCGTTGGATACCATACAAATAAATGTAATATTTAAAAAATATATATAAAATGTAAAATTCTGAATAAAAATTTGTATTTTAAAATGAAAGAAATCTTGTGTCTATGTAATTATTTATTTATTTCATTACAAATTTTTTAATTATTTTATTTTTTTATTTTGTTTACTTATTAAAAGAATAAAAAATAAAAATAAAAAAAATTTACATATATAATTTAGTAATTTATTTGTAATTTAATTAACTCTTTGAAATTTTATTTAAAAATATTTTATTTAATTAAAATTAAATCCTGTATATAATACAGACAAATGAAATACTGTATATTTTAAAAAATTTATTCGTTAAATAAGGAATAGAGAATAAATACATGTAATAAAGGAATACAAAAAATTAAGCATGGTCAGGGAATTTTTTTAAAGGACAACAACTTTGACTCCATTTAACATTTTGGCATAAATCCTTATTATTATTATTGTTAATTGCTAATTCATCGTAAATTAATTCACATTTTACGATGAAATCATTAAGAAATAGATCGTCTGAATAAGTACAGTTAATGATGTCGTGCATCGAATGTCCTCGGGCAGCAAATTTTAGGAAATGCAAACAATGATGACCACATGTAGCATCAGATGGATGTTGTACTAATTTCGTATTGTAGACCCAATTTTCAGCCTGTCTGTACATGAAATTATGGAATTGTGTATGTGGTTTTTGACCAAACGAATCAAAGTAATAAGCTAGCGAAGGTTTAGGGATAAAAAATGCAACCCAATGACTACCCGGCAGACTCGAAACATCCATATTAGCAACAACTAATGAAGGGCAAAGCGGTTTGAGAAAGTTCACAAAATCCGCTGGAAACACACCTCTGGCAATGGGTTTTGTACACGGGTCTCTTTCTAACGCACGCCAAATTTGGGCTGTATCCATAGAGCTTTAATTTGTATAATCAAAGGTCACAGAGCGGTCTTTATTGATTTCGAGTAAGTTCTGGTATTGACAATAGGTAATGATGATCACAGATTCCGTCAGAGGTTGTGAAAAATGTACTTTAACACTAAGCGTTCCATTACGTATCACATTGAAATGGTCTCCATAATAATTGCGATTTCCGCTTAATTCGTAGGCCAGATATGTAAAACCAGAACCGCATTCAGCCTGAGTCACATCAACGTTTCTGTCTTCCTTCCACAGACCGAGGGCCTTCAACGAATGCACAAACTCACGTATGTACGACCCTTCGGCGAATGCAGGTGTTAGAGGTTGAGATGGATAAACTTGGGAATCAATCGATAGTGAGAAATATGATAGGTTGAAATGTTGAAAGTTAAACGGATTCACCTTGTAAGCTCCATTTGGTGCTTCACTCGTTACGAATGCGAATATTAATCGGGTAGGAAGTTGACCTGTGATTAAATTTTGGATGACGTGATTTCTCGTACCTGTTGCGATAATTGATGAACGCATTTCCACTCTGCTAATCGAGTAAAATGCATTGGTTGTTTGCAGTGTTTTCGCATGTGCTAATAGCGTAGATGTGTTGACTTTAACGCATTCTACATTAAGCGTAGCTTTTCGAATTGCTATTCTATAATCAGGGTTGGCTACGTCTGACATTAGAGCAAAGGCAGGTTTGCTTCTGTATAACCTTAGGCGAAAATCCAACGAATTTAGCCGCAAACGACTCTGACGAAATATATCCAGATGTATAGGACCTTCTAAGTAATAAACTCCATTACGCGCGAGACTTTTGCATGATTTAAAACCCAAATTTGTATCGTCTATACTATCCATTTTCCCAGATGTGTCTTTATAAAATCCGGATGTCGTTAATTGAGTTGATTTTGCAACCCGGCTATAATTCAGAAGCGTTTCTAAATAAGCTCTATACGGATATAAGTTATTGCTATGACTAACGAGTGTATCCCCTAGATAACAATCGATTTGTGAGAATAATGAGTGAAGGATAAGATTCACTGGACCCGTTTTATCACCTTTAGTGATTACGACTTCTAAATTGAGTGTAGTTTGATCTAGATCGATGTAAAAGTCAGTTAAACCGGGAACAAAGAATTCGATAGGTCCGTCTTGGTTTATGATGGCGGTCGGTTGGTAACCTACCATGTGCCGCCTCTCTTGCTGACCACTCGTATGGGGAATCGAGAAAATATCTAAGTCACTGTTTACGCATTCTGAGCTATGCTCGTGTATCAGAGACGCCATGGTAATGCTTTTTTTTTTTTTTTTAGACGAAGACAGATGATAAAGGACGTATGTGTAAAGTTCGCTTTGACTTCTTCCTATTTCTCTTCTTTCGCCTCCTTGACTTTTTTAACTTTGCTGAGCGAATTGTTTTCTGTCTTCTACTGTTTTTGCTCAGCAGGAATGCGTCCAGACTGTGAACTCTTGGTCTTTTGCCTGATGAATGAGCAGCAATTGAAGAATGTCGTCTTTTAACCTGACATCTGCCTCTACCTTTCTGAATCCTGGAACCCATTTCCTGTAAAGTGCTGCCACCTACTGCTCTCATGCGTGATGCTAACGAATGTTTGAGATTTTGACCCTGCATTACATCATTTAAGACCGAAGCACCACCTTTTAGAGCGTGCTTACCAAGAATTTTACCAGCTGTCCTTAGTAATGGCGTCGCAAGTCGGAAAAGAATTGTGAATACAGATCCTAACCCACTACCACGTTGAAACGCTGTCCCTTTGAATACAGGTATCCCTCGGCCTTTCTGACTTAAATAATAACGTAAAATAGCCTCTTGGCTCGGATGATATGGAACATGCATTTTGAAGGAGAGAGAGAGAGAGAAAGACAGAAGCGTCTGAGCTCTACAACTGCTTCTGACGGAAATGTAATTTTACAACCGTTTTGCCAGCTAAAAACGCTAACAGATCCCCGTGATCTGAATGCACTGCGATTTCAATCGTGTCAAAGACTTTTTTGCTTAATGGATAGTAATCAGGTGTAGGGAAAGTTTGATAAACCATTTCGCGTCTAGCATGTGAAACGGGGATAACCCGTAGGAGCGGTGCAAAAGTATCACCGACGAGTTGAGGCTGAATTATATCGCTATATAGATAATAGCTATGGATACCTCTTGTGAGATTTATAGGAATCAAACCCTCACCTTGCGTTAGTGCGACGTTGAACTGGTCGGCATTTAAACATAAAGTGTGACACAAACCCTCACTAAAACTGATGTAATGTTTCTCTTTACATTGAAAGTGAAAACATTTGTTATACGTGAGAGTAATGTTGTAAAAGGGCTTTTCTTCTAATAGTATCGAGTTCACTAACGCGTTCACAATGTCACTACGTTTATCGTAATACCCCTCGGGAATTTTTAATTCACTAATACGAGGCCAATCTTCCGGATCGTATACAGCAATATTCATGAAGCCATCATGAACAGCATTTAACGGAATTTCCGTAGGTGTTTTAAATTTCTTATTCAGGAACTGTACAGGGACAGACCCGAGATTCGATGCAACTGGGAATTCAATGTAACGACCTGTGTAACCGAAAAAAACTAAAAAACCATTATCCAAGGTGATCGCAACTCCATGCAGTCCTAATTGAACTTGTAAAAAATCAAGGAGTGCCTCTGTATTTTGGATTTGGATGGTCTTTATATCAACAACGTGTTGGAACCTAGGTGCGATCTCTGGGAACTTTATCACAGCAGAAAGTTCTGAAAACCATTCGAACGGCTTGGAAAAATCAGGAACGAGCAATACACGCCCTTCGAGGAACTGGTCTGGTTTTAAATTAAAGAACTGACAGAACGCTCTTGTGGTGAAACGAATTTGCGTATTAGGAGGTAAACTCAAGATGACATAGTTGCTGACATCTCGGTCGTGGAAAAATACAATATCCTTCAAATAGGCTTGTAACGCTGTATCCACTCGATGTGCAAACTCTTTAAGAGTGGTTGAATCGACGTGTTTAGCAATCTTAAGCGTGATTTGCTTCTCAATCATAGAATTCTGAATACCAATGGTAAAACTGTTATTTACAGCTGTAATATTCTTGAAAAGTGCTGGGAAATGAACTTCAGTCAAACCGATTTCCCACTGACCTTTGAATTGTAATGTGCGTGGTAACCGAGTGAAAAAGTGAGCTGTTGTATTAGCATGTTTTCCAACGCCCGATTGCGTGTTGGACGGAAGTGTAACGTAGAAATCGGACTCTTCGTACATGATGACAAAATCAACTGTTCGACTGATGAGTGCAACAGCTTGTCATAGGTTTAAAAGATCATTTTCGCGTACCCAACTATTCATAGTGTCGGGATAATTGCGCCATTTAACGAGAGCCTCATGCATACCCCCTCTCCTTCTCCATCTTAATATCCTTTCGATGACAAAAACTTCAGGGTTTTTCACACCCTGTAGTTCTTGCTCGTAAAACACACCTGCAATCTCATCACCATTATAATCTTTAATTTTATACACTACAGGTTTTCGCAATATAATTTTTGATACAGAAAACACTTCCTCTGTCCAATTCGGTAAATAACCTTTCTCAAATATATTTTTAACTCTTGAAATGCGGACTACGTCACCAATTATTAATTTCGGTGTCGTATGGGGTGCCGAATTGTAATAAAGACGTTGCTTCAGCCACAAGGACGATGCATTACGAGCGTTCACATCAACTGGTGCAATACCTAAAGATCTGTGAACACGATTGTTATAGCTTTCAACAAGAGCAGGCAAGACGTCGATGTAACGTTGTTTGTTGGAATAAGTGAAAAACCTAAACATTCGCCCCTTTAAGGTACGGTTAAAACGTTCAACCGTAGCTGCTTTTAAATCCGACTCTGTCGCAAAGAATATAATATTGAGTCGTCTAAAATAATCTTGAACGTGTTTATTTAGAAATTCTTTACCTTTATCACTATTAATTTTTAGAGGAACCTGCCCTTCTGTAAAGATTTTTTGAAAAGCTTTTTGAAGTTCGGGGCCCGTCTTGGATTTTAAAGGCACGACCCATGCAAAACGCGAGAACACGTCGATGCATGTGAGAAGAAATTATACCCGTCATTCTGCTTTGACAAACTGCTTAGGTCTACTAAATCAACTTGAAATTGATCATACGGTGCAAAAACACTCATGCGATTACGAGGGTAGCGATGTCTAACGGGTTTATGTAATGTATAAGGTGGAACACCACTTAACCAATCACGGGTTTCTGTTTCTGACTGGTTTGCTTGTATAGCTAAACCACGAACACC
Source organism: Rhysida immarginata (assembly GCA_023313115.1). NCBI lineage: Eukaryota > Metazoa > Arthropoda > Chilopoda > Scolopendromorpha > Scolopendridae > Rhysida > Rhysida immarginata. The sequence continues at coordinate 34,994 of JAHWFO010017707.1, read as the reverse complement.
ACCAAACCCTGCAGGGTTTTCAGGTTGAAAATAGACTTGTTCCATGTCTGGTAAGTAAATAAAAGCAAATGGATGTATACATGTGTATTTAGAAAGGAATTTGGAAAAGAGAATGAACAATTTTGGAATTAATAATAAAAATTTTTGAACTAATTTGGAAATGATGAACATTTTAAATGAAAAAAAATGAGCTTAAAATTAACTTCATTTTGAAAAAAACTGGACTTTTGAATAAAAATTTTTTGAATACTTTTGGAATTGACAAAAAATTATTTTATAAAAAAATGGCTAAAAATTATTTTTTTAAAAAATTGTGGATAATTAACGGGATAAAAGGGGTAGGGAAGTAACAAATATGGTAAGTAACATCCTGGCACACTGGAAGAAAAACACCTTGAAGTTTACACCTGTAACCCATTGGTCACTGACATAAGAACCCTTTGGTCGCCTGAACGGTAAGTACTGGTCAGCACCTTGAATCAATAATGTTAATTAGGAAGAGTATTTAACGAAAAAAATAAAAAAAGTCCGGTGATTCTAAACACAATAGAAAATTAGTAATTAGGTAAAAAAGGAATGTGACGGGACAGATTTTTCCACCACCACCCCCTACACCCAAATTTCGATGGATAACCCTTTTTTGGGGCCTAATGCAACAAGAACCCATCCATCAATAACCTCACCCACAATCCATCAAAAACCGGTCAACCCCGTTGGATACCAAAACAACCCCTTTGGCCACACGGAATGAAATTCCAATCAACCCTTTGGGTACTTGGTATGCAACACCAGTCAATCAATCAATCAAAACTCATTAATATTCAATAAAAATCAATCAAAACTCATTAAAATTCAATAAAATCAAACCAATATTCGATAAAATCAATCAAAACCCATTAAAAACGGCGAAAAAAAATCAAAAATCGATGGAAATTTAACCCTTCAGCACCTTTTAACCCTTTGAACACGTAAAAAAGGGTTGCACGCGCCTCCCCCCTTTCCGCCAGGAGTGGTGCTATACTACTCTGGGACTATCTTTCCTAAGGCGTAAATTCTTAAAGAATAAATCATTAGATGGTCAGTGAGGGATTTAACGGTACGCCTACCTTAGCTGTTCGAATTAATGATGAAAAATAGGAAAGAAAATTCCGCAGCCTGGATTCGAACCAGGGACCGTTGGCTCGAACTGCCAACGCGCTAACCAATTGCGCCACTGCGGCCATGAAAGCGAACCGCTATTTGCATGACTTTAGCGCTTGTTTAGAGCAGTTACCTAGTTCGCAGGCTGGGACTATCTTTCCTAAGGCGTAAATTCTTAAAGAATAAATCATTAGATGGTCAGTGAGGGTTTTAATGGTACGCCTATCTCAGCTGTTCCTATTTTTCATCATTAATTCGAACAGCTGAGGTAGGCGTACCATTAAAACCCTCACTGACCATCTACTGATTTATTCTTTAAGAATTTACGCCTTAGGAAAGATAGTCCCAGCCTGCGAACTAGGTAACTGCTCTAACCTAGCCCTAAGGTCATGCAAATAGCGGTTTGCTTTCTTTCCTATTTTTCATCAAATGAAATATAGTATGTAGTATGTGAAATATAGAATTCAATGACCAACTGACAACAACCTCTTGTCAGTTGGTCATGTCGTTATCCACACTCCTTTCCAGTTTCTCATCACATAGAATTCAATGCATAGATAAGGAATTCAATGCATAAATATAGAATTCAATGCATAAATATAGAATTCAATCCTGTTATTCAGGCTTTTCTTAGAAAAGAGAATTCTTAGTACTTAAGAATTTCTTGAAAATATTTAAAAATAATCAGTAACTGGAGATAATGAGTTAGCAGACTATGGAGAAAGAGTGAAAGACGATAGAGGAAGCACTCCGTTAGCTCCGTACTGTATTGAGCAAATGGTAAGCAAGTAAATAGAAGAATCGGCGACTGCTAGACAACACAAAGTGATGAATCTCCAATTTTTGCTTCATGACATCGAAAGAAGAAAGGAAATTGCAACAACATCAGTGTACAGCTAAATAAGATTACTTTTTCAGCTAAATAAGATTCCTGTTCATTGTTACTTTCTATCATTGCATCATCATTTTATGTTCATTGTTATAATTCTTGGAAACGAATTTTCTGTTATTGCATCATCATTTTATGTTCATTGTTATAATTCTTTGAAATGAACTTTCTATCATTGCATCATCATTTTGTGGTCTTGTTATTGGTGAATTGCATATTGATACCATTAATGATACTTATTGTTGCACAAACTTTTCCTTGCATTGTTGGTCATGACATATTTCTCATTAATATGCCCTACCATAACCATGAATGTTGATTTTTTATCGATAATTTTTATTTTTCCGAAATCTGATGTAGACAGTGACCTTCCTCATGCTTTGAAGGTTAAGTAAGCAAAATTTCATCAAGATCGGAATAAAACTGTAGATTTGCATAAGAAAGAAAGAAACAAACAAACAAACCCACAAACAAACATCCTTCTTTATATATATAGAACTAGCAAAGGTACCCGGCGTTGCCTGGGATAATTACACTTGTAGGTAAACAGAACATTCTCAAAAAATTAAATTAAATTTTGCAATATCTTAAAAATAAACACATGAAAATGCTTAGAATTAATACAGTAAAAATTCTTAATGAAAATTCGAAAAAAATCTTTTTAAAGGCTCATCAAAAGCCTTTCGAAAGGAATGGCTGGACCTCTCCAAGGATGGACATCACGGAGCTAAAGGAGTGCTTCCTCTGTCGTCTTTCCACTCTTTCTCAATAGTCTGCTAACTCTCCATTATCTCCAGTTACTGATCATTTTTATAAATTTTCAAGAAATTGTTAAGTACTAAGAACTCTCTTTTCTAAGAAAAGCCTGAATAACAGGAATTCTATGCATTGTTACAAATTGAAACTTATCCATATTACATCATCATTTTATGTTCATTGTTATAATTCTTGGAAAGATTGCTTTAACATTACATCATCATTCTGTGCACATTGTTATTGGTGAATTGCGCGTTGATACCATTGTTGATGCGAACACAATGGGCCTATTGTTGCACAAACTTTGCCTTGCATTGTTGGTCATGAGATATATATTGTTGGTTCATGCAGTGTGTTTGTGAATTGCGTGCTGATACCATTGTTGATACCTATTGTTGTACAAACTTTGCCTTGCATTGTTGGTCATGAGATATTGCACCAGCATGTCCATATCAAAGTCAGCGACCGTTGGACTACACAAAATAGTCTAGTGATGAATGGCCAAGTTTTGCTTCAAGACATATAGAGCATTGTGGGAATTCCAACAAAATCAAGGGGAACGTCTAAAATAAGATTACGTTACTAAGAAATTATTTAGACTAGCAGTTGCATCCTTTGAGAGGTCTTTAAAATAATTTTTATTAAGAATTCTTACTATCCAACTATATATAAATGAGAACATGTGGGTTCGTCACGGAAACAGTTTTGCATTGTTGTTGCACATTTAAGCATTGTTGGCGCTCACTTAAAGCGCACGCCGGAACTGAAAAGTCACCTGACCATTGTTGTCTGAGCAACAATTTTTATCATCAATCAATCACAAAACTATAATAAAGGAGAAAATGTGAGTTCATCAAACGAAACAATTTGAATGAATTGAATTTGATAAAAATAATTACCGCGCAAACTGCGTGTGGGCCCCGTTCATATTAATTCTAAGCGTTTTCATGGGTATCAGGTCAGTTCGTCGAGGGTCAGTTCGTCGAGCGTCAGTTCGTCGGCGTCAATTCGTCGAACGTCATTTCGTTGAGAGTGTCAATTGGTCGCGCGGTTAGTTCGTCGGAGGTCAATTCGTCGAGCGTCATTTCGTTGGGAGTGTCAGTTGGTCGGGCGGTCAATTTGTCGGAGGTCAGTTAGTCGAATGTCAATTCATCGACCGTGTCAGTTGGTCGGGCGGTCAATTTGTCGGAGACAAATTCGTCGGATGTTTCAGTTGGTCGAGATAATAAACAACTGACACTGAAAGATACTGTGTATTACAGTTTGTGTAATACTTTTATAATTATTAAGTATAGTCTGAACATGAAGACTACTGAAGCAGTATAAACAGTTAGGGGCTTTTATCCTATCCTCGACAACCTTTTAGTTTGAACCCGCCCCCCCCTCTGCCTTT
>JAHWFO010017707.1:16591-30716 GCA_023313115.1 Rhysida immarginata | reverse complement strand
TCGACCATTTATTTATTATGTTGTTATGAATATGTGCATATGCCAGTCTGCGAACAGGTGACGTGAAATTTTGTGTTAAACTGAGGAAATCGACCACAGGATATTAAATGTTTCGGCAAGCTTATTATTTATGTTATTATTTAATTTTTACTTAATAAAAAGATAATTTCCTGTATGTGCTCAATTTGTCCGATAATTAATTTTATACTGTTATTAATTTCATTCTGAAAATGAAAGATACTGAAGCGGTATAAATAGTTTGGGGCATATGTCGTCAACAAGATTAGATTTATTGTGGCTACTATATCACATTGCTTACAAAAGCTGTATATAGATACGGAGTTTTAGCAGTAACGGTATTTATTGTTTACCTTTCAAGTAAATAAATTAGTAACAAAAATTTTTTTCGTTAATGAATTTTATGAAAGTTTTTTCGACCATTTGTTTATTATCTCGACTAACTGAAACACCCGACGAATTTGTCTCCGACAAATTGACCGCCCGACCAACTGACACGGTCGACGAATTGACATTCGATTAATTGACCTCCGACAAATTGACCGCCCGACCAACTGACACTCTCAACGAAAGGACGCTCGACGAATTGACCTCCGACGAACTAACCGCGCGACCAACTGACACTCTCAACGAAATGGCGCTCGACGAATTGACGCCAACGAACTGACGCTCGACGAATTGACCCTCGACGAATTGACACGTAACCGTTTTCATGTGTGTTATTTTTAAGATATTTGAAATATATTCCAATAGGGAGTTATAATTTAATTTTTTGAGATCTATCTCTTTACCTACAAGTGTAATTAACCCCGGCAACGCCGCGTACCTCTGCTAGTATATATATAAAGAAGGATGTTTGTTTGCTTGCTTGTTTGTTTTTTATACATATCTACAGTTTTATTCCGATCTTGGTGAAATTTTGCATACTTGACCTTCATAGCATGAGGAATGTCTCTGTCTACCTCAGATTTCGAAAAAATAATACCTATTAATAAGAAATCGATATTCATGGTTATGGCAAGGCATATTAATGAGAAATACCTCATGACCAAGAATGCAAGACAAAGTTTGTGCAACAATACTTATCAAGAACTAGCAAAGGTACCCGGCGTTGATCGGGATAATTACACTTGTAGGTATACAGAACAATCTCAAAAAATTAAATTAAATTTTGCAATATCTTAAAAATAAACACATGAAAATGCTTAGAATTAATACAGTAAAAATTCTAAATTTAAATTCGAAAAAAAAATTTTAAAGGATGGAACTCTCCAATAATTTCTTACTCAGGTAATCTTACTTCAGATGTACACTCGATGTTGTTGCAATTTTACTCTTCTCTCGATGTCTTTCATCACTTTGTGTAGTCTAGTAGTCGCTGATTCTTCTATTTACTTGCTTCCCATTTGCTCAATACAGCACGGAACTAAAGGAGTGCTTCCTCTGTCGTCTTTCCACTCTTTCTCAATAGTCTGCTATCTATCCATTATCTCCAGTTACTGATCATTTTTAAAGATTTTCAAGAAATTGTTAAGTACTAAGAACTCTCTTTTCTAAGAAAAGCCTGAATAACAGGAATTCTATGCATTGTTACAAATTGAAACTTATCCATATTGCATCATCAATTTATGTTCATTGTTATAATTCTTGGAAAGGATTGCTTTATCATTGCATTATCATTTTGTGCTCATTGTTATTGGTGAATTGCGCGTTGATACCATTGTTGATATCTATTGTTAGACAAACTTTTTCTTGCATTGTTGGTCATGAGATATATATTTTTGGTCCGTGCAGGGTGTTTGTGAATTGCGTGTTTATACCATTGTTGATACCTATTGTTGCACAAATATTTCTTTGCATTGTTGGTCATGGGATATATATTGTTGGTCCGTGCAGAATGTTTGTGCATTGCGTGTTTATACCATTGTTGGTACCTATTGTTGCATAAACTTTACCTTGCATTGTTGGTCATGAGATATTTCTCATTAATATGCCCTGCCATAACCATGAATATCGAGGTAGACAATGCTTTGAAGGTCAAGTATGCAAAATTTCATCAAGATCAGAATAAGACTGTAGATTTGTCTAAAAAACGTTCAGACAGACCCACCCACAAACATCCTTCATTATATAGATAGATAGATAGATAGATAGATAGATAGATAGATAGATAGATAGATGGTATCAACACGCAAATCACAAACACTCTGGACGGACCAACAATAAATATCTCATGACCAACAATGCAAGGATAAGTTTGTGCAACAATGGTGTCAACAATGGTGTCAATGCACAATGCACTAACACTATGCAAGGATCAACATTACATATCTCATGACCAACACGCAAGGCAAAGTTTGTGCAATATAGATAAGTTTCAATTTGTAACAATGCATAGAATTTCTGTTATTCAGACTATTCTTAGAAAAGAGAGTTCTTAGTAATTAACAATTTCTTGAAAATCTTTAAAAACGATCAGGAACTGGAGGTAATGGAGAGTTAGTAGACCATTGAGAAAGAAGGGAAAGACGACCGAGGAAGAACTCCTTTGAGCAAATGGTAAGCAAGTAAATAGAAGAATCGGTGACCGCTAGAATACACAAAGTGATGAATGGCCAAGTTTTGCTTCAACACATCGAGAGAAGAGTGGAAATTGCACCAACATCAAGTGTACATCTGAAGTAAGATTACGTGAGTAAAGGATTATTTAGACTAGCAGTGGCATCCTTGTAGATGTCCATCCATTGTGAGGCTTTGAAAAAAAATTTTTCGATTTTTCATTAAGAATTTTACTGTATTAATTCTAAGCGCTTTCATGTGTTTATTTTTAAGATATTGAAAAATTTAATCCCAAATAAAAAAGTCCGAGCCCCGCCGGGGTTATCACCTAGCTTATTTGGTAGCACATCAGATCCAGACATTTCATAAAAATACATTTTGAGTATAATCTGTGAGAATGTGTATATTTTGGAAACTGTGATGCTGATAATCGAGATGATTGAATGTTCGTTTTTAAGAATTACTAATAATGAGCATAAAATGATAAGGCAATGACAGAACATCAATTAGGCAGCATCTGTTGATGAGGCAAAGGAGTCAAGCGTGTCTCCCTGGAGATCCCTATCAATACTCTAGATGACTGGCAAAAATTTATGTTCCTGGAAAGGAAAGAGAAAGACCGAGTATTGGTCAGTTAAATTCTGCAACTAAAACAGAAAAAGCTCTATGGACATCTGAACAACGGGAGTTTTGAAGAGAGTAAGAGGGTATAAGAGCATCTACGGCAAGGGAAGAAAAACTTTAGTCTAAAGTATCTGATGATGCTCCACAGTGGTGAGGCAAGTCAAGAAGAGTTTAGATAAAGTCCTGGTGTATCACTAGAATTCCTGTTTTTCGTATTTTTCATAGAATGGATAGTCCCTTTGTTTTGTGTTGTGATTAAGTTATTATTTAACCAATTGGAAGTAATAATATAATTTTTGGAGACTGTTTTTTTTTTTTTACCTACAAGTGTAATTATCCCGGGCAAGGTCGGGTACCTCTGCTAGTCATTCTTAAAACAAATTAAATAAATAATAATTAAATTATAATCTAAACCAAAGATACATTAATAATAGAACAAAAAGAAAGGGAAAGAGGGCAGAGAAAAAAAGCGAAAGAAAAGAAGAAGTGAAAAACCATTTAGAGTAAACTAGAGATAGGTGATACGCTGATCCAGAAAAGAAATGGCTTTAAGCTTTTTTCTAAAAAGCGGATACGATGGAATATCCCGAACATCCTCTGGTAAATAAGACCAAAACATTAAACCGGCATATGAAATGCAGTGATGAGAGTAGTTGGACTTAGCTGCTGGTAAACAAATATCACTAGCTTTACGGGTAGGATAATAATGCTTATCTGATTGTGAAATAATATTAGAAAAGCGAAATAAAATTAACTGTTTATTTATGACGTTATAAACAAAGGAACATAATTGTATAAAATAGATCTGACGAACTGTTGGGATTTGAAATACAGCAAAAAAATGAGAAACTGATTGCGAAATACGAAATTTAGTGATAGTACGCAGGAACCATTTCTATAGTCTTAACAATGTAGTCGTGTTATACGAGGTTAATGAACCCCAAAAAATGATACAGTAGCAGAGAGAAGAATGTAACAGAGAATAATAAAAAAATATCAGTAAGTAATTACGAAGATAATGAAATCGAGAAATCATTCCTTGGTACCAGTTAAGTTTCTTAAAAGATTGTCAATGTGCAAATCCCAGGTACAGTCATATTTTATAGTTAAACCGAGGTATTTAAAAGAACTAGTCGTTGATAATATTTGAACACCATAATAGATGGGAGGATTGATAGGAATGTTACTTTTATTACGTTGGTAATAAAACATTAATTTTGATTTAGCAGTATTAAGAAATAAAGAGTTCGCGTCATTCCAGCATGGGACTCCTTTGCCTCATCAATAGACGCTGCCTTATTATGTTCTGTCACTGCTTCAACATTTTATGCTCATTGTTAATAATTCTTAGACACGAACGTTCAATCATCGCATTATCAGCATCTTTTTTCTAAAATACACACATTCCCACGGAATATAGTCAAAGTGTATTTTTATAAAATATTTGGATCTTATGTGCTACCAAATAATCAAGGTGATAACCCCGGCGTTGCTCGGACTTACTTTTTTGATTTTTTTTTTATTAAATTTTGCAATATATTAAAAATAAACACATGAAGACGCTTAGAATTAGTATAGTAAAAATTCTGAATTAAAAAAAATTGGAAAAAAATTTTTAAAGGATGATGATAGATGAACGTCTCCAAGGATGCCATTGCTAGTCTAAATAATTTCTTACTCACGTAATCTTACTTTAGATGTACATTAAATGTTGTTGCAATTCCCACTCTTCTCTCGATGTCTTGAAGCAAAACTTGGTCACTCATCACTTCGTGTGGTCTAGCAGTCGCCGATTCTTCTATATACTTGCTTACCATTTGCTCAATATAGCACGAAACTAAAGGAGTGCTTCTTCTGTCGTCATTCCACTCTTTCTCAATAGTCTACTTACTCTCCATTATCTCCAGATACTGTTCATTTTTAAAGATTTTCAAGAAATTTTTAAGTACTAAGAACTTTCTTTTCTAAGAAAAGCCTGAATAACAGGAATTCCATGCATTGTTGCAAATTGAAACTGATTTATATTACACAAACTTTGCCTTGCATTGTTGGTCATGAGATATATATTGTTGATCCTTGCATAGTGTTGGTGCATTGCGTGTTGACAACATTGTTGATACCTATTTTGCACAAACTTTGCTCTGTATTGTTGGTCATGAGATATTTCTCATTGATATGCCCTGCCATAACCATGAATATCGATTTTTTATAAATAATTATTATTTTTTCGAAATCTGAGGTAGACCGTGACCTTCCTCATGCTTTGAAGGTCATGTATGCGAAGTTTTATCAAGGTCGGCATAAAACTGTAGATTTTTATCAAAAACAAACAAACAAACAAACCCACAAAGAAACAAACATCCTTCTTTATATATATAGATAGATAGATTTGTCGTTAATACATAAGGTTAATATTTCGAGATCACTATTAAGGTTAAATATGATGCAGTACATTTAATAGTAAGTACGTGGTGCAATAATTATTTAATCTTTGTGTGAGTTAAATGTCATCCCAAAAGTTACAAAATTTATAAAAATAAATAAATGTGGATAATTAATCTTTTTTCCTTAAATGCTCGTTTATCACATTGGATTATTAACTATAATACGTATATGGATTTTATAAAAATATGGTGGTAGCAAACTGGAAAATCGGAAATATATTTAGTAAATGAGTTACACATTCCCATATATGTTAAAAAAATTTATGAAGAGAAAAAAAAATTATCGAAAGCGGGATTTGATCCCTTACCTGCAAAACAGAAGGCATGCACTTTACCACTAGACCACCTGAACACGAAGAAAATCTATGCTACAATTAGGATATTTATAAAGTGTAGTCAATTATAACAAACTTTATGAATTTTTTTTTTGGAAAATTTTGAGTGCATAATGGCTTTGCATGTATGTTTAATTTGGTGAAACCTACACTGGCAATTTTTTTTTTTTTTTATCAAAATCGGTGAGTCAAAGTACTCAGGTTCTCCTTGTAAAATCGAAAGTGTCCGATCACTTTTGGGTAGATAGTGTTTATTATTATTATTTCACCGACGCATACAAAGGGCTGGATTTTAAATATAGGCCTACACATTTAAAACACGGCGTTCTTTTATTAAAGTCATCTTTTATCGGCTAAAATAAAAATATTAACGTTGTTCTGTCCGAAAATAAAGTTGTATGCATTCTTTCTATATTCCCTTTAATATACATGTCCCAGATTACTAAAATGGTACATGTATTACTAATTTGTGTCTATGTCCTCAGTGTAATTTTCAGCAGGAGCCGGGCCTGGCCTAGCGAGCGACAGCATAGGAACTAACGACTTCCGGGGTTGAAACCATCGATACCACACCGTTCACGATCGTAGAAAGTTTTGTTATTTAAAACAAAAATTTTAATGTAACACGTATTCGAAAATTGCATTATGTGCATTCGTTTTGCGTTCGCTTAAATATCCACATACAGGGTGGTGCAAATAAAAGTAGCCTCGCATGAATTGCAGAAAAACCAAGCTAACGTCATAAGCAATGATTGGGATGTCCCTTCATTAGCATAGCAGGTTTAATAGCGAGAGACGCACTGTTGAGTTTTTTATGCACTAGTCTATGAGCAAATAAAGAGAAACGTTTGGTAAACGTTTCTTGGAACTTTGGAATACCTTTGGTTTTAACATTTATTTATTTGTTTATTTTTAATGGGACTTTATTTTTTATTAATTTTATTTTATTTTCTGTTTGTCGTCTGCAACAACAAACCAAGGTTGAAGTGATTACAGGAGATACTGAAAGTGACACTTGAGCTCTGGTCAATAAGTTGTTAAATACAGAAAGCAGTTGAGAGTGCGAGATAGCCTCAATCTCAGAAACAATGTTTTGCTTCAGTTCTTCAAGTGTGCGAGGATTGTTCTGATAAACTTTTTATTTCAGAGCACCCCACAAAAAGAAATCACAAACTGAGAGGTCTGGTGATGTTGGAGGCCAGCTTAGACCAATTCCGTCCTGACCTCTGCTAACAACTCTCTCAAGTTCAAACACCTCATGAATGCGGTCTAGTGTACGACTTGAAGTATGGGCTGTTGCTCCATCTTGTTAAAAATAGCCGTACGTTAGTTCCTCCTCAGTTAATTGATTGACGAATGGGTTAAATATGTTTGCGATGTAACGTGCTGCGTTCACCGTTACACGGAAGAAGATTATACCAAGAATGCGTCGAGCAGAGACTGCAAACCATACGCCCACTTTCTGGTCGTGCAAAGGAGGTTGATGATATTCGTGAGGATTAGTGATCGACCAGTGCTGGGTGTTCTGCGAGTTGACATAGCCAGAGAGTTGATGGAACCAGGCTTCATCAGAAATGAAAAACAGCTGCATGTCCAGTCCATTCATTGTGATTTCTTGAAATAGACACGTAACAAAACTAAAGACGTTGAGGGCAAACCGCTGGTTTCAGTTCATACACCACGGATACTTTGTATGGTCGCATCTTCAAATCGCATGCAGAATGCGTGCACACGATCTTCTTGAAATTCCGTTCTGCTGAGACAAACGGCGCGTTGATTTGCTTGGACTCTGCAGCATCAAAGTTTGGATATTTTGGACATTTTGTGGATTTCTTACTCGTTTTGGAGTGGTTCTACGCTTGTTTAAAACAGAACCTGTGTCCCGCCACTTTTTTATTAAAAGTTGCATGGCACGTTTTGTTGGAATTTTCTCGCCTTCAAAGTTTTGTGCAATTAAATCAACACACGGCTCCCAAGAGTTGGTTTTTGCATAATTCTGAACAATGAGGATTCTGTGATGCACCAAAAGCACCATAATTTCAGCTAAGAATCGTTCTAATCGGTATAATTTCTTCCCAAGCTTTTCTTTTAATTTTCTACAACTGAAATCATTTTTTTAAGCGTAACTAATTTGAACTTGTTTGCTCATCCGTACCCTCACTCAGGGTCGCTCTTCTTTCTTTCGATCTTTCCAGCTGACCACCTATTCTCATATATCAACTTATTCTCCTACAATATCTTACCGAACATTGCATGCTAGTATTTACTAAAGCGAAATCATTCATCTTCTTTCTATATGTATAACTAGCAGAAGACCCGGCGTTGACCGGGATAATTATGCTTGTAGGTAAACAGAACAACCTCAAAAAGCTAAATTAAACTTCCAAATTGGTTAAATAATAACTCAATCACTACAATATAGAGCGAAGGGACTATCTATTCTAAGAAAAATCCGAAAGACAGGAATTTACCTCTTCACTGAAAAAAACCATTCCAGGTGATTTACCGAAAAAAATTTTTTTAAAGGCTCACAATGGAAGGATGCCTTCTAGTCTAAATTTTTTACTCACGTAATCTTACTTTAGATGTACACTTGATGTTGTTGCAATTTCCTTTCTTCTTTCGATGTCTTGAAGCAAAAATTGGCCATTTATCACTTTGTGTAGTCTAGCGGTCGCTGATTCTTCTATTTATTTGCTTACCATTTGCTCAATAGAGCACGGAGCTAAAGGAGTGATTCCTCTATCGTCTTTCACTCTTTCTCAATAGTCTGCTAAATCATTATCTCCAGTTACTGATCATTTTTAAAGATTTTTTGAAGAAATTGTTAAGTACTAAGAATTCTCTTTTCTAAGAAAAGCCTGAATAACAGGAATTCTATGCACTGAATTCTATATTGCACAAAGTTTGCCTTGCATTGTTGGTCATGAGACATACATTGTTGATCCTAGCAAAGTGTTGGTGCATTGCATTTTGATACCATCGTTGATACCTAATATTGCACAAACTTTTATTTGCATTACTGGTCATGAGATATATATTTTTGATCCGTGCAGAGTGTTTGTGAATTGCGTGTTGATACCATTGTTGATACTTATTGTTGCAAAAACTTTGTCTTGCATTGTTGGTCATGAGATATTTCTCATTTATATGCCCTGCCATAACCATGAATATCGATTTTTTATCAATAATTGTTATTTTTCCGAAATCTGAGGTAGAGAGTGACCTTCCTCATGCTTTGAAGGTCAAGTATGCAAACTTTCATTAAGATCGGAATAAAACTTGATAGTTCCTAATGAGTTCTCAGCTTAAGTTAGTTACCCAGTTTCTTCACTCCTGTTGACACACCAATGATCCTCAACTGGGAGGGAGGTTAAAATATTCCCCAAATAAACTGTGCAATATAGAATTCAATGCATAGAATTCCTGTTATTGAAGCTTTTCTTAGAAAAGAGAGTTCTTAGTAATTTAACAATTTCGTGAAAATCTTTAAAAATGATCAGTAACTGGAGATAATGGAGAGTTAGCAGACTATTGTGAAAGATTGGAAAAACGAGAGAGGAAGCACTCTGCTGTATTCAGCAAATGGGAAGCAAGTAAATAGAAGAATCGGCGACCGCTAGACTACAGAAAGTGATGAATGGCCAAGTTTTGCTTCAAGACATCGAGAGAAGATTACGAGTTTTGCAACAACATCAAGTGTTTACCTAAAGCAAGATTACGTGAGTAAGAATTTATTTAGACTAGGAGTGGCATCCTTGGAGAGGTCCGTCCATTGTGAGCTTTTAAAAAAGACTAGCAGAGGTACCCGGCATTGCCCAGGTTAATCACACTTGTAGCTAAACAGAACAACCTCAAAAAATTACATTATAACTCCCAATTTGTTAAATAAAAACTCAATACAGCACAGAGCAAAGGCTCTATCCATTCTACGAAAAATACTAAAAACGCGAAATCTAGTTGACATACCGGCACCAGATACTTTAGACTCTGGTTTTTCTTGCTCTTGACGTAGAAGCTCTTGCTCTATTCGAAACTACCGTTGATCAGATGTTTCAAATAACCGTATAGCGTTTTCTGTTTTAGTTGCAGAGTTTCTTTGACCAATACTCGTTCTTTCTCTTTCCTTTCCAGACAAATTTTTGCCAGCCATCTGGACGTTTAATAGTAAGCTCATGGGAGACATGCGTGACTCCTTTGCCTAATCAACAGACACTGCCTTACTAATGTTCTGCCATCTCATCATCGTTTTATGCTCATTATTAATAATTCTTGGAAACGATCGTTCAGTCATCGCATTATCAACATTTAAGTTTCCAACATATACACATTCCTACAGAATATAATCAAAATAATTTTTTTATGAAATGTTTCGATTTGATTTGCTACCAAATAAGCTAGGTGATAACCACGAGCGTGGCTCGGACTGTTTTCAAGATTAAATTTTGCAATATCTTAAAAATAAACTCATGAAAACGCTTAGAATTAATAAAGGAAAAATTCATAATGAAAATTCGGAAAAATTTTTTTAAATGCTCACAATGGATGGACCTCTCCATGTATGCTGCTGCTAGCCTATATAATTTCTTGGTCACGTAATCTTACTTTAGATATTCCCCTTTATGTTGTCTGACCAATTCCCATTCTGGATGTGTTGAAGCAAAACCTGGCCATTCATCTCTTTGTGTAGTCTTGTGGTCGCAGATTCTTCTATTGACATGCTTACTATTTGATCAATATAGCACAGAGCTGTAGGACTGCTTCCTCTGCCATCTTTCCATTCTTTCTTAACAGTCTGCTAACTCTGCATTATCTCCAGTTACTGATCATTTCTAAAGATCTTTAAAAAATTGTTAAGTATTAAGATCATTTCTAAGAAAAGCCAGAATAACAGGAATTCTATGTATTGTTACAAATTGAACCTTATCTATATTGCACAAACTGCCTTTAATTGTTGGTCATGAGATATATATTGTAGATGCCTGCATTGTTGATATCTGCATTGCGTGTTGATACCATTGTTGATATTTATTGTTGCACAAACTTTTCCTTACATTGTTGGTCATGTGATATATATTGTTGATCCATGCAGAGTGTTTGTGAATTGCGTGTTGATACCATTGTTGATAAGTATTGTTGCAGAAACTTTGTCTTACATTGTTGGTCATGAGATATGTCTCATTAATAACCATAAATATCGATTTTTATCAATAATTATTATTTTTTTTATCAATAAATCTAAGGTAGACGGTGACCTTCTTCATGCTTTGAAGGTCAACTATCCAAAATTTCATCAAGATCGGATAAAATCTGTAGATTTGCATAAGAAACAAACAAACCCACAAACAAACATCCTTCTTTATATACATAGATAGATTTTTAGCTAATTTTCATTAGGAATTTTTACTGTATTAATTCTAAGCGTTTTCATCTGTTTATTTTTAAGATATTTCAAAATTTAATAAAAAAAAACAAAAAAAAGGGTCATGCTGGGGTTATCACGTGGCTTATTGGGTAGCACAGCAGATCCAAACATTTCATAAAAATACATTTTGACTATATTCTGTGTGAATGTGAATGTGAATATTTTGGAAACTCAGATGATGATAATGCAATGATTGAACGTTCATTTCCAAGAATTATTAATAATGAGCGTAAAATGACGATGCAGTTACAAAACATAAATAACACAGCATCTATTGACGAGGAAAAGGAGTTACACGTGTCTCCCTTGAGCACCCAAACATCCAGACGACCGGCAATAATTTATGTGTCTGGAAAGGAAACACAAAGAACGAGTATTGGTCAGAGAAACTCTGCAACTAAAACAGAAAAAGCTATACGGACTTTTGAAACATCTGAACAACTGGAGTTTTGAATAGAGCAACAGGGTATAAGAGCTTCTACGTCAAGGGCAAGAAAACTTAAGTCTAAAGTATCTGATAATACTCCGCAGTGGCGAGGCAAGTCAAGAAGAGTTTAGATAAAGTCCCAGTATATCACCTAGACTTCCTGTTTTTCGTATTTTTATTAGAATACATAATCTCTTTGCTCTGTATTGTATTGTATTTAACCAATTGGGAGTTACAATTTAATTTTTTGAGGTTGCTCTGTTTATCTACAAGTGCTATTTTCCCAGGCAACGCCCGGTAACTCTTCTAGTCTTCTTCTATCTTCTTCTATATACAGGGTGGTCTATAAGTCTGTCCCCCCCTTTTATTTTTTGAACCGAAGCAGATATGTCAATTTTGATGAATCCATTGAATAGTAAGTTGTGGGTGGCCTATCCCATAGTGCACTTTTCATCATCCCAAATATGCAAATTAGGACACATTCAAAATTTATCTCAAAAACCGTAAGGGATAGAGAAAAAATCCCAATTGCAAACTTGTTCAGCATAAAAAGCAAACAAAACAAAAAAAAATCATCCAAATCGGACCAACGGTTCCCCAAAAAAGTTAAAAAAAGTAAATAACCATCTCAAACTAAAAAAAAGCCAACTGGGCCAAACCAAAGCGAATCATGTTGGTAACACTCTAAAGGGTATGTTCCACATGATGCCCTTCAGCACCAATGCACAACTGAGCACGTAGTTTCAAAGATGCCACAACTCTTGTAACCATATCAGATGTAATGGATTGGCAGGCAGTCTGAATTCTCTGTGCAAATCCAGCATAGAAGTTGGCTGAGTGGCATAAACATTGTCCTTAAGGTAACCCCACAAAAATTACGGGGGTGGCCGTGGCCTGGTTGTCTCGTCGGTTGGCTTGCCAATCGATGGAGTTCAGCAACTTTAGGCGCGGCCAGCTGCTGGTTGGGTGACGGCCAGGGCTTGAGGGCCACTGCTGGCAGGACAGCCATTTGGGGCACGGCTGTTGGGGGACCTTAGTCTGACCCATTTGCCGATTGACCATAGCTGGTTTTCCAGTAGTTGGTGACAGCCTCTGGTTCGTTTATCCCCAGCAGCTCTTCCATCATGAAACCCCCCCGTGCTTCGGAGGGCACGTTAGGCCGTCGGTCCCGGCTGCTACTGTCATCTCGTAGCAGTCGTTATTTACTGGGATGGCGCAAAACTCCCTCGTAGGAGTAGGTGCCGCAGATTATCGCTCGCGATAATCTACCCTCTGTACTAGATAGATAGAACCCCACAAAAAGAAGTCATTAGGGGAAAGATCTGGTGAGCGTGCAGGCCAATGAATTGGGCCACCCCGGCCGATCCACTGACATGGAAACATTGCATCGAGATGATTACAAGTAGCTGCCGCTGAATGGGCTGGAGCCCCATCATGTTGATACAATACCCTTCGAAGTGATGCTAAAGAAAGCTCATCTGCAAATTCTGCCACTACAACATTTATTATCATATCTCTGTATCGTGCAACTGTCAACGTCCCTTCATAGAACAATGGACCAACCAATCCACCATTGATGATTACACACCAGACATTCACTCTCCAATTCACCTGGTGCACAGCTTCTCGTAACCATCTAGGGTTTCCTGTGGCCCAATAATGGAGATTGTGTTTATTAACCAGACCATCTCGAGAGAAGCTGGCTTCGTCTGACCACAAGACCCAATTGAGAAAGCCTGGGTCATCGTCGATGCGATTTAGCAGGCAATTGCAGAACTCAAGACGAAAATCGTAGTCTGTTGGCTTCAATCCTTGGTGGCAGTGGACATGATAAGGGTGGAATCCATGCATAAGGGTGGAATTATGCATAATCTTAATACTGATTGATGACTGCAGCCAGCTTCTTCGGCAACTGATCGAGTAATACAATGAGGATTAGCATAAACAGCAGCTAAAATGGCTGTGCTGGAGTCCTCTGATGTGACAGTTGTTGGTCTACCTTGCCGGGTCTGATGACTGACACTTCCTGTTTGCTGAAATCGTTGAACAACCTGGCGAATTGTCTTAGAAGTGGGAACTCTAGCATTGGGATATCTAACTTGATATTCCCTGGCTGCACCTTTGTAATTATGTGCAAATCCAAAACATAAAACATACCAACCATTTCTTCTCTACTGTATTCTGCCATTTTTTGGCATTTTGTTCCCCATTCATCAAAAAGCTTCAACATTTAAAGGGCTAGTGGATAAAACCCAACGGGGGGGGGGGGGACAGGAAGATGCAAATGCAAAGT
>JAHWFO010017707.1:0-16491 GCA_023313115.1 Rhysida immarginata | reverse complement strand
GGTCCGATTTGGATGATTTTTTTGTTTTGTTTGTTTTTTTATGCTGAACAAGTTTGCAATTGGGTTTTTTTCTCTATCCCTTACGGTTTTTGAGATAAATTTTGAATGTGTCCTAATTTGCATATTTGGGATGATGAAAAGTGCACCATGGGATAGGCCACCCACAACTTCCTATTCATTGGATTCATCAAAATTAACATATCTGCTTCGGTTCAAAAAATAAAAGGGGGAGGACAGACTTATGGACCACCCTGTATATAAAGAAGGATGTTTCTTTGTGGGTTTGTGGATTTGTTTGTGGGTTTGTTTGTTTTTCATACAAATCTACAGTTTTATTCCGATCTTGATAGAATTTTGCATATTTGACCTTCAAACCATGAGGAAAGTCACGGTCTACCTGAAATTTCGGAAAAATAATAAATATTGATAAAAAATCGATATTCATGGTTATGGCAAGGCATATTAATGAGAAATATCTCATGACCAAGCAAGGCAAAGTTTGTCCAACAATAGGTATCAACAATGTTATCAGCACGCAATTCACAAACACACAGCAAGCACCAACAATATATATCTCATGACCAGCAATGCAAGGAAAGGTTTGTGCAACAATAGGCCCATCGTGTTCGCATCTACAATGGTATCAACGCGTAATTCACCAATAAAAATGAGCACAGAATGATGATGGAATGTTAAAGCAATCTTTCCAAGAATTATAACAATGAACATACAATGATGATGCAATATGGATAAGTTTCAATTTGTAACAATGCATAGAATTCCTGTTATTCAGGCTTTTCTTAGAAAAGAGAGTTCTTAGTATTTAACAATTTCTTGAAAATCTTTAAAAATGATCAGTAACTGGAGATAAGGGAGAGTTAGCAGATTATTGAGAAAGAGTGGAAAGACGACAGAGGAAGCACTCCGTGATGTATTGAGCAAATGGGAAGCAAGTAAATAGAAGAATCGGCGACCGCTAGATTGCACAACGTGATGATTGGCCAAGTTTTGCTTCAACACATCGAGAGAAGAGTGGAAATTGCAACAACATCAAGTGTACATCTGAGGTAAGATTACGTGAGTAAGAAATTATTTAGACGAGCAGTGGCATCCTTGGAGAGGTCTAGCCATTGTGAGCCTTTAAAAAAATTTTTTTCGAATTTTCATTAAGAATTTTTACTGTATTAATTCTAAGCATTTTCATGTGTTTATTTTTAAGATATTGCAAAAAATTTAATTTAATTTTTTGAGAATGTTCTGTTTACCTACAAGTGTAATTATCCCAGGCAACGCCGGGTACCTTTGCTAGTTCTATATATATAAAGAAGGATGTTTGTTTGTGGGTTTGTTTGTTTGTTTGTTTCTTATGCAAATCTACTGTTTTATTCCGATCTTGATGAAATTTTGCTTACTTAACCTTCAAAGCATGAGGAAGGTCACTGTCTACATCAGATTTCGGAAAAATAAAAAGTATCGATAAAAACATCGATATTCATTGTTATGACAGGGCATATTAACGAGAAATATCTAATGACCAACAATGCAAGGCAAAGATTGTGCAACAATAGGGATTAACACTGGTATCAACCCGCAATTCTCAAACACTCAGCACGGACCAACAATATATGTCTTATCACCAACAATGAAAGGCAAAGTTTGTGCAATGATCACGCTTTTCTTAGAAAAGAGAGTTTTTAGAATTTAACAACTTCTTGAAAATATTTAAAAATGATCAGTAACTGGAGATAATGGAGAGTTAGCAGACTATTGAGAAAGTCAATAGAAGAATCGGCGGTCGCTAGACTACAAAAAGAGATGAATGGCCAAGTTTTGATTCAAGACATCTAGAGAAGAAAGGGAATTGCAACAACATCAAGTGTACATCTAAACTAAGATTACGTGAGTAAGAAATTATTTAGAATATCAGTGGCATCCTTGTAGACGTCCATCCATTGTGAGCCTTTAAAAAGTTTTTTTTTTTCGATTTTTCATTAAGAATTTTTACTGTATTAATTCTAATTAATTTCATGTGTTTTTTTAAGATATTGCAAAATTTTCTCCAAAAACATAAAAGTCCGACCCACGCCAGTATTATCACCTAGCTCATTTGGTAGCACATCAGATCCAAACATTTCATAAAAATACATTTTGACTATATTCTGTGGGAATGTGTATATTTTGAAACCTGAGATGCTGATAATACGATGATTGAACATTCGTTTCCAAAAATTATAAATAATGTGCATAAAATGATGATGCAGTGAGAGAACATTAATTAGGCAGCGTCTATTGCTGAGGCAGCGTCTATTGCTGAGGCAGCGTCTATTGCTGAGGCAGCATCTATAGCTGAGGCAGCATCTAAGCTGAGGCAGCATCTATTCCCGCATGTCTCCCTTGAGCTCCCTATGAAACGTCCAGAGGACTGGCAAAATTTTGTGTCTCGAAAGGAAATGTGAATTTTAATATTAATAAAAAACTCCTTAACCACAACAACACTGAGAAATAGGATAAATACACCTTGATTCTGGAAGTACTTTTCTGAAGCAATTGCTACCAGCAGTCCAGGAGCACATCAAAGACAATGGGGGAACTACCTGAGTCTTGAAAAATATGTGTATATTGAAGGAACTCAAAAACCAATAAAAATTCAAAAAAGAATGGCACGAAAAGGTCAATTCTTTTGACTGGTTGTTTGGGTCAACCACTTAATTAAAGGTGAATCGATAATCGGAACCATATCTGTACGCTGGATCGCAATGCTTTCGAACGCATCCAACATGTGTCTTTTATTTATTGATGTTATCAGTCTAACATTATGAAAATCATGGCCGGTGTCGATGGGGTGTTTGGCAACTGCGGACAAGTTACTTCTTCCAAACTTCCTATGTCTTAGCTGATCCTTGTATCTGGTTTCTACCGGACTTTGCAAAAGTTCTGTTACACTTTTTACATCCCCCAAAAATGGACTGCTCATGATTTGGATAATTCCATTTCCACAAAAGGATCAAATAATATATTGGAAATTACGTGTTAACCTCTGAGTGATCCTAATGTCCACGACAAAAGCGATGGAAACGAAACGAGTAGAGATCGCTGCTCTCCTGCGCGCGGGCCACACGAAGTCCGAGATTGCCAAGCTCCTCAAAGTCAGCCGGATGACCATCCACAGAGTTGCGAATGACAGGCTCAAGAATGGGAGAGACCTTAAAGATCAACCTCGTTCAGGTAGACCTCAAGTCGTCAACCGTTTGGCTGTGAGAAAAGCCTTCGAACAAGACCCGACGTTCAAAATGACTGCGCTCGCAAAGAAAAAGAAAATTTCGGTGTCCACAGTGTCCAGAGCGGTCAAAGAAGAAGGTGGAAAGAGCGTGAGGCCTCTGCTGACGGATCGGATACGGGAACAACGTCGGGAGCGCTGTCGCCATCTTCTCAACGACTTGAAGAGTCATGGCGAGCGAATTGTCATTTTCTCTGACGAAAAGACCTTTACGGTCGATCCTGTCATCAACAAGCAAAACGACTGCGTGGCCAGGACATCTCCAAGGTCCGCTACGTGTCTCCAACCAATCACCCGGCCTCTGTGATGATGCTCGGAATCGTGACGTCGAATGGCGAGAAAATGACACCCGTGTGGTTCCCAAGTGGATACCGGCTAGCAACGGCTGATTACAAGGACATCCTGGCCACAAAAGTCCTTCCCTGGGTGAAGAAATGCGGACTACATCTTTCAACAGGACGGTGCCCCTGCCCACACGGCCAATACTGTGCAAAACTGGTTGAGGTCCACCATGACCTTCTGGTCGAAGGGCTTTTGGCCTCCGCAGTCGCCAGACCTCAATCCACTTGACTACAGCGTGTGGGCGCATGTCGATGGGAAGGCCTGCAAGGTCCGTCACAGCAACGTCGACGAGCTAAAAACATCTCTCAAACGTGTGTGGACCAGAATGAGGAAGGACTGCATTCGCAAGTTTGCAAGGCTTTTCGGCCTCGTCTGGAGCGGGTTCTTGACGCAGATGGTGGCTACATTGATTAAATGACTAATTACAATGTTATTCTACATGATGGCACAATAAAAACATGTCTAACTGCATCGTGAACATCGTCGTGTCCATTTCTTTGAGGGTCGTCACGAGTGTAACAGAACTTTTGCAAAGCCCGGTATGCTTCGACGCGTTTGTTCTTTGTAAACCATATCACATTGTGCACATTTAATTTCGTAGATTCCTGACTTGTGGAGCGAAGGAATCTTGTCCTTAGGGAAAAATGTCCTTCATTTGATTGGGATTGCTGAAAAAAATTGAAAAACCAAAAGATTTTAATGCTGAGCCCAACCCTCTGATGAGATGCTTATTATAATAGTGCCCTGGTTCTTGAACTTATAAATAATTCTTGGAAACGATCGTTCAGTCATCGCATTATCAACATTTGAGTTTCCAACATATACACATTCCCACAGAATATAATCAAAATATTTTTTTATGAAATGTTTCGATCTGATTTGCTAGGTGATAACTCCTGGCGTGGCACCGATACTTTTTATGATTAAATTTGCAATTTTTAAAAAATAAACTCATGAAAACGCTTAGAATTCATACAGTAAAAATTCAAAATTAAAATTCGGAATTTTTTTTTTTTAATGCTCACAATGGATGGACCTCTCCATGTATACCACTGCTAGCCTAAATAATTTCTTGGTCACGTAATCTTACTTTAGATATTACCCATTATGTTCCAATTCCCATTCTGGATGTCTTGAAGCAAAACCTGGCCATTCATCTCTTTGTGTAGTCTTGTGGTCGCAGATTCTGCTATTGACATGCTTACCATTTGATCAATATAGCACCGCTGAAGGACCGCAGAGCTGAAGGACCGCTTTTTCTGTCGTATTTCCATTCTTTCTCAATAGTCTGCTAACTCTACATTATCTCCAGTTACTGATCATTTCTAAAGATCTTTAAAAAATTGTTAAGTATTAAGAACTCTCATTTCTAAGAAAAGCCAGAATAAGAGGAATTCTATGTATTGTTACAAATTGAACCTTATCTATATTGCACAAACTGCCTTTAATTGCTGGGCATTAGATATATATTGTTGATACCTGCATTGCGTGTTGATACCATTGTTGATACTTATTGTTGCACAGACTTTTCCTTGCATTGTTGGTCATGAGATATATATTGTTGATCCGTGTAGAGTGTTTGTGAGTTGCGTGTTGATACCATTGTTGATAAGTATTGTTGCACAAACTTTTATTTGCATTGTTGGTCATGAGATATATATATTGTTGGTCCGTGCAGAGTGTTTGTGAATTGCGAGAAGATACCATTGTTCATGCATATTGTTGCAAAAACTTTTATTTGCATTGTTGGTCATGAAATATATATTGTTGGTCCGTGCAGAGAATTTGTGAATTGCGTGTTGCTAAAACTTTGTCTTGCATTGTTGGTCATGAGAGATTTCTCATTAATATGCCCTACCATAACCATGAATACCATGGTTAACCATGAATAACCATTTTATCAATAATTATTATTTTTTCGAAATCTGAGGTAGACAGTAACCTTCCTCATGCTTTGAAGGTCATGTATGCGAAGTTTTATCAAGATCGGAATAAAACTGTAGATTTGCATAAGAAACAAACAAGCTCAAAAACTAACCCACAAACAAATAAACAAACATCCTTCATTATATAGAAGAAGATGGAAGAGAAGACTAGCAGAGGTCCCTGGCGTTGCCCGGGTTAATTACACTTGTAACTAAGCAGAAGAACCTAAAAAAATTAAATTATAACTCCCAATTGGTTAAATAATAACTCAATCAATACAACACAGAGCAAAGGGCCTATCCATTCTATGAAAAATACGAAAACAGGAATTCTAGTTCATATACCGGGACCAGATACTTTAGACTCAAGTTTTTCTTGCTCTTCACGTAGAAGCTCTTGCTCTATTCGAAACTCCCGTTGATCAGATGTTTCAAATGCCCGTATAGCTTTTGCTATTTTAGCTGCAGAGTTTCTCTTACCAATACTCGTTCTTTCTCTTTCCTCTCCAGGCATATAAAGTTTTGCCAGTATTGTGGACGTTTGATAGTGAGCTCAAGTGAGACACACGTGACTCCTTTGGCTCATCAATAGACGCTGCATTATTAATATTTTGTTACTGCATCATCATTTTATGCTCATTATTAATAATTCTTGGAAACGGAAGTTCAATCATCGCATTTTATCAACATCGCAGTTTCCAACTTATACACATTCCCACAGAATATAGTCAAAATGTATTTTTATGAAATATTTGGATATAATGTGCTACCAAATAATCTAGTTATAATCTGTGCGTGGCTCGGATTGTTTTTATGATTAAAATTTGCAATATATTAAAAATAAACTCATGAAAACGCTTAGAATTAATACAGTAAAAATTCATAATCAAAATTCGGAAAAAAATTTTAAAATGCTCACAAGGGATGGACCTCTCTATGCATGCTGCTGCTAGCTTAAATAATTTCTTAGTCCCGTAATCTTACTTTAGATGTTCCCCTTGATGTTATTACAATTCCCATTTTCGATGTCTTGAAGCAAAACCTGGCCATTCATCTCTTTGTGTAGTCTAGTGGTCACCGATTCTTCTATTGACATGTTTACCGTTTGCTCAATACAGCACAGAGCTAAACACCGCTTCCTCTGTCGTCTTTCTATTCATTCTCAATAGTCTGCTTACTCTGCATTATCTTCAGTTAGTGATCATTTCTAAAGATCTTCAAAAAATTGTTAAGTACTAAGAACTCTCATTTCTAAGAAAAGCCTGAATGACGAATTCTATGTATTTTTACAAATTGAACCTTATCTTTATTGCACAAACTTTGCCTTTCATTGTTGGTCATGAGATATACAGGGTTTTTTTGATTTGAGTACAGATTTTTTGGGAGATGTTAGAAGAGGTCCTTAGAAGTATTTTTTGTCATATGAACATGGGGTCCCCGCAGCTCCGTTTACTTACAATACTGCATTGAACAATCAAATGACACTGGGACGCAGTGTGCGTTGGTAGGCCTAGATTATTTTATTTTTAACAATTAACACGAGCAATCTACTGTATGACTTTTACAGTAATTGTTCGAAATGACCGCTATTTGCTTCATAGCACAATTCGCACAATAATCATAGTTTACAAAAGGGTTGGATACCATGGAATATCCTTGACGAAGTTTGTCCTAAGACTTTTCAACAAACAAGCACGTGCACCTTGAAATTTCTTTGCAAACAATTACTTTAAAAGATTGCTTGTGTTAATTGTTAAAAATAAAATAATCTAGGCCTACCAACTGCATCCCGGTGTCATTTGATTGATCAATGCAGTATTGTAAGTAAACGGAGCTGCGGGGACCCCATGTTCACATGACAAAAAATACTTCTAAGGACCTCTTCTATCATCTCCCAAAAAATCTGTACTCAATTCAAAAACACCCTGTATATTGTTGGTCCCTGCATAGTGTTGGTGCATTGCGTGTTGATACCATTGTTGATTCCTATTGTTGGACAAACTTTTACTTGCATTGTTGGCCATGAGATATATATTGTTGGTCCGTGCAGAGGGTGAATTGCGTGTTGACACTATTGTTGATACCTATTGTTTGACAAACTTCTCGTTGCATTGTTGGTAATGAGATATATATTGTTGGTCCGTGCAGAGTGTTTGTGAATTGCGTGTTGATACCATTGTTGATAAGTATTGTTGCACAAATTTTGCCTTGCATTGTTGGTCATGAGATGTTTCTCATTAATCTGTCTTGCCATAACCATAAATATAGATTTTTTATCAATAATTATTATTTTTTCGAAATCTGAGGTAGACAGTGACCTTCCTCATGGTTTGAAGGTTAACTATGCAAAATTTCATGAAGATCGGAATAAAACTGTCGATTTGCATAAAAAACAAACCCACAAACAAACATCCTTCTTTATATATTGTAACGCCCCCTACAGTCAACAATGTAATTAAAAAAAAAATTTGTTTTACAAAAAAACCAAACTCGAGTGAAAGGACAATTTACGATGATAGAAAAACTAAGTCATTTAAACAATAAGGGAGATTTAATTAGCTATAATGTGCTTAAACAATGAATGAAACTGAAACAATACTTAGAATTTATTGACAACTAGCAAAGGTACCCGGCGTTGCCCGGGATAATTACACTTGGATGTAAACAGAACAATCTCAAAAAATTAAATTAAATTATGCAATATTTTAAGATTAGAAAATGCTTAGAATTAACACAGTAAAAATTTTAAATGAAAATTTGAAAAAAATAACCTCTCCAAGGATGCCACTGCTATTTTAAATAATTTCTTACTCACGTAATCTTACCTTAGATGTATACTTAGTGTTGTTGCAATTTCCACTCTTCTCTCGATGTGTTGAAGCAAAATTTGGCCATTCATCACTTTGTGCAGTCTAGCGGTCGCGGATTCTTCTATTTACTTGCTTCCCATTTGCTCAATACATCACGGAGCTAAAGGAATGCTTCCTTTGTCGTCTTTCCACTCTTTCTCAATAGTCTGCTAACTCTCCATTATCTCCATTTACTGATCATTTTTAAAGATTTTCAAGAAATTGTTAAGTACTAAGAACTCTCTTTTCTAAGAAAAGCCTGATTAACAGGAATTCTATGCATTGTTACAAATTGAAACTTATCCATATTGCATTGTTATAATTCTTGGAAAGGACTGCTTTATCATTGCATCATCATTTTGAGCTCATTGTTATTGGTGAATTGCATGTTGAAACCATTGTTGATACCTATTGTTGCACAAACTTTTATTTGCATTGTTGGTCATGAGATATATATTGTTGGTCCGTGCAGAGTTTTTGTGAATTGCGTGTTGATACCATTGTTGCAAAAACTTTGTCTTGCATTGTTGGTCATGCGATATTTCTCATTAATATGCCTTGCCATAACCATGAATATCGATTTTTTATCGATAATTATTATTTTTTCGAAATCTGAGGTAGACAGTGACCTTCCTCATGCTTTGAAGGTCATGTATGCGAAATTTTTTCAAGATCGGAATAAAACTGTAGATTTGTATAAAAAACGTACAGACCCACCCACAGACAGACCCACAGACCCACAAACATCCTTCTTTATATATATAGATGAGAAATCAAGAGTGGTGACGTAAACAATGAGTGAGGATAACTGGCAAAAAGAAAGGAATCTTTATAATAATAAAATAGATTCGGACGTCGCAAATAATAAAAGACTTTGGACGTCGTTAAGAAGGTAGGAAGACGAGAGGTTGAGGAAAATGACTTTGAATTTACTCGACGACGATCGAGTGAAGGAAACGAATTGGATCTGCGACGAAAGATCTACCTTTCCTGTACCTTAACGAACCTCGAAACTATTGAACTTCTTAATCGTGATTTTGACGAACGCGGACGGAACTTTGACGGGCTTTATCTATCTTGATTGAAGAAAATTTAGCTAAGTACCTTTTCCTTCTGGAGCCATTTTAAACGAAATATAGACTATGTTATGAATTAATGTGATTTTTCCCGTAGAATTATTTAAAGATGACAAATGTTTCTTGCAACCTGTTAACTTCATCTGTGTTTCCCTCGATTGGACTACATGTAGAATGTTGGTGGCGAGTCGGTGATGAACTTTGGACGAAAAGACTGATCTGTTCAACCAAGATAGACGCTATCAGGTAAAATACTTATCTTTGTCTATGGTGGGCCCCGCAGAACTCGATTTAGAACGCCCTACTAAAGAAAACCTATTCGATTACTTACCTGTTATGAGTGAAAGAATTAAAAGGAACAAAAAACAGTAAAAAGAACTCAATTGGTAAATTAAAGTTATTTAGAAGAATGAAAGATCAATATAAAGCATTAACATCTTACCTTGGAGACGGAGAACGTCGGTCCACACTCGAAACGAGAAATGTCCCATCGAAGTTTTGCTTGTGGGATGATCGCGGTTCCCCTCCTTTATTAACCATTTTCCCGAATCCCTTCTGGTCCCGAGTGAATGTGAGACGCGAAAGAGAATAACCTGCCCTCCCCCGCGTAATTCCTTGAAACCATGAATTGATCCTAGCGATTAGAATTTGACTTGGACTGCCGGATTTCTTCAGACGTTATCCTGCTCGGATACAGTGTCTCCATCCCAAAATAATCGATTGGACGATAACTTTCTCTCTTATTCATGTCATGTACAGCAATTGCCGCTAGCGAAATCTATGATGCAGAATGACTTAGAAAAATTGTCTCAGTGGTATAGCGATAAAAATATGACTCTAAACATGGGCAAAACAGCATCAATAGTCATTGGTAAGGATGTAAGTATTACATCGAACGATAGTATCACCCTATTGGGAGTTATATTTGACCAGAATCTTACTTTCAATGGTCACATCGCATACTTGATCTGAAAATTGAGCAAAATTAGATTTTTATTATATAAATTGAGTAAAGTGCTGAGTTTTAAGGAAATGAAGCAAGTTATTATTACAAAGATTTTTTTCTGTTCTAGAATATGGAATATACTTTTGGTCTAGTACATACGTATATCGTCTAAAAACTTTGAAAGTAGTTATAAACAATTGCATACGCACATCTTTTAAAATATCCCGTTTTGCCTAAATTACTGATTGTTGTATTAAATTCCAGTTGTTTACCGTTGATTCCTATACTGTTTATTGTCGTTTTAATATCATTGCTAATGCTTTGCGTCACCAACATCATCCATATCATTTCATATTGAATTTAAACATACTGCTCAAGTTCGTAGACCTTAAAAATATAAGTTTACACTACCAAAATTATCTAATTTCAAATTAAATAAATTTCCATTTAATTTCTCACTGAGTGGAACCAATTACCATATGCGATACGTTCTAGTGTCTTTGACTGTTCTCGCCAGTGCTGTATCTCTAATTGTGCCCATTTTAATAAGAAGCTAAAAAAACATATGCTATCTAATCGACTGTTGTATCAATTTCTTTAATTCATTGCTTTTATTGATATTTTTAAAATAGTGTATTTCTTACATTTGATTGTTTTCTTTTATTTGTTCTTTTATTTTAATAATAATAATATTAATAATAATAATAATAATAATAATAATAATAATAATAATAATAATAATAACCCTCGTGTGGTCCCACGTCCGCGTCGTGCGAAGGGGGCAACATCTTAGAGAGATGGCCCTGGTTAACAGGTCAGATCTACTCTACCCTTAGATTAATCTTGAGGGGCCAGATGACCCAGTAGGGCTGATGAGCTGATTACATCAACCAAGGGCCTGCTGATGATGGAGATGGCTAACAGGACCACCCATTTATTGGTGATCACTATGATTAGTGCTAGTGCGTTATCTGATACCGGCTCGGACGTCACCCGGGTTAACAAGGTCCGCGCTCGTGGGTTAGGCAGAGGCTCACGTTCGAAAAATATGCCACAATCTCCCAGGGCCACTGGTGGCGAAAGCAGCACCAACCCCTGTTCGGCTACTGCAATGCTACAACCTGTCCCTAGTGTTTCAAGAGCTTCTTTGCCCTCAACCACTAAGGCAGGCAAGCCACACCAACGCAGGAAATGGACCAATGACATAAACCATTTTATCATGAAAGAATACTACGCAGTCACTAAGTTGGAAACTGACACTACAGCTTACAGACAACGCTTATATAACATTTTCAAAGAGACATATCTTCACATCACGGTCACTGAACAACGTATTGCAGATCAGCGTCGCACAATTAATATGAACAATTTAATACCCTTACCCACAACAGAAAATAAAGCAAGAAGTTGCACAACAGCTACATGAACACGAGCCATCTACACAAACCGACACTCAACACACAGATTCAAACACTAACATTGACATCACTAATGAACTTGTAGAACACACACTCAACAATGAACTTCACCATGATATTCATCCATAACACAACATGAATACCAAACTTATTTAAACATTAAATGACACCCTACAAAGATACCTTACACGGGAAAAGATCCCACAAAAGACCAGGTATACCTAAAATAAACATAAATAGTAAAACAGGGGAAATTTTATCTTACATGAACACATATATCTTACCACAGTACATTGAAGAAAATCTATCTTTACCACACCTAATTATTTACACTAGAGCTCTTACAGTTATATCCACACTGGGCAGGAAACCAATCCATTAACACACACAAAAATTATATACCCAACAGAAACCTAAATGGCAAAAGCGGATTGAGTCTGAGATTGACGAAATCCGCAAGCAGTTAGGTAGACTTACACAGTACACTAAAAACAACACTTCATCAAAGCAGAACAAACGCCTCAGACAGTTATTTAAGAAGATTAAAACACACACCAGACATGAGCAACACAATCAACACATTACAGAATATATGGACACATTAAAACAAAAGTTAGCTGCAAAAACACAACGCCTGAAGAGATACAAAACATGCACTCAGCGCAAACAGCAGAACAAGTTATTCACAAACAATGAGAAGACATTATATAAGCAGTTAAACAAAGATTATACACAGGCACAAAACACTGGTCTTCCAACACAAACAGCACTCCGACATTACTGGTCATCTCTTTGGTCTGTCTCAGTTGAACATAATAGGGAAGCTAGCTGGATCAGGGAAGAGGAGCAATTAGCATCCACACTACCAAACTTGCCTTATACTGATATAAGAGCAGGTGATCTCTCACAAGTCATTAAACGTACTCACAATTGGAAGGCTCCAGGTGTAGATAAGATTCAGAACTTCTGGTATAAGCGCTTCGCCTGTTTGCATCTGGCCCTTGCAAAACAGGCCTCCAACTCTTTGCAAACACCACAGATATTGCCACATTTCCTCACATAAGGAATAACATACATGGTACCAAAATCACATAACACTACAGATCCCACACAATATAGACCTATCATATGCCTGCCTACACTTTACAATATAATAACTGCCTGTATCGCAAACAAAATTTATACACACATAGACACAAACAATATTCTCACTGAGCAACAAAAGGGATGTCATAGAAATGACATGGGTTGTAAGGAGCAACTGCTGATAGACAGTGTGGTCTTACGGCAAAATAATAAACATCGACACCTCCACGCAGCCTACATTGATTACAAAAAGGCCTTTGAAAGTGTCCCACACTCATGGCTTTTATATACACTACGATTATATAAAATAAACGCTATACTTATCACATTTTTAGAAAGTACAATGCTGCATTGGAGAACTACACTACACCTCACACTCAACAGTGAAACCATCACGACTGACAACATACAGATAAACCGGGGCATCTTCCAGGGTGACTCACGGAGCCCACTCTGGTTTTGTATTGCACTAAATGCACTTTCATACAGACTGAACAGCACAACTTACGGCTACACAATTAAACATAATAAAAGCTGCCACTACACTACACTTACTCTACATGGACGATATGAAAATCTACGCCTCCACACAAATATAATTGCACCAATTACTTGACATTATACAAACTTTTTCAAAAGACATACGCATGCAATTTGGGTTGGACAAATGCAAAACCATTTACATTGAAAATGGAGTACTCAGGGAAGGGGAGCTTCACATTAGATGAACCAGATCACATTGATGCTATGGAAAATGACGAATTTTACAAATATCTAGGATTTGAGCAAGCCAAGCTCCTGGAGCACAAACACATACAGAATACACTCACTAAACAATATCTTCATAGGCTTGAGACAATACTCAAAACGCATTTAAATTCCAGAAATTTAATCAAGGCCATCAATACTTCTGCCACGCCAATACTCTCCTACTCCGTTGGAGTCATACAGTGGACTCGCACAAAGCACAGAAAGCACCATCCACAGGCAGCTATTGAAAGACTCGCCCTGCCTCGTTCAGAGGGAGGCAGAGGTCTTACTGACATAATAGATCTACACCAGAAACAGACTCAGTCACTCAGAGAATTCTTTTACTCTAAACAACACACATCAAACCATTACACCAAGCAGTCTGCATGGCTGATACAAAATACACACCTTTGAATCTGAACAGCGTGCAGAATACCCATAACATACCTACAACATGCACGAAACTTCAATCATGGCTCGGAAAGCAACTCCACGGTAGATATCCTTCTGACCTCACCAGCCACACGTCGACAAAAAAGCGTCGAACGTTTGGTTGAGTAAAGGGAGTCTCTTTGGGGAAACTGAAGGAACCACGATTGCCATACAAGACAAGGTTATTTACACTAAAAGCTACAGAAAGCATATTATCAGAGATTAGACTGATGGGTCTTGCAGGAAATGCCATATCGCAGAAGAGACCATCCAACACGTCTTTTCCAGTTGCATTATACTCACGCAGACAGATTATTTACACAGACATAACAAGGTAGCCAACATCATACATCAACATTTAGCTAAGATACACAAGCTAAGGGACATTCACACTCCATACTATAAATATATCCCCGACACTGTCTTAGAGAACACCACACATAAACTATATTTTGACACAGCTATAATCACTGACAAAACTACCTCTCATAACAGACCTGATATTACACTATTAGATAAGCAAAACAAAGTGATTTACATAATTGATATCTCCATCCCCAACACACATTTTACACAAGACATACACTGACAAAATCACTAAATATACGGATGTTGCACACGAAATAAAACGCCTTTAGGGAGTTAACAAAGTACACATTGTTCCTATCGTTCTTTCTGCCACTGGGGTTATTCCACACTCGCTACACAAAAGCCTGTCAACACTAAATTTAAGCCCACACTTATACAGAAAGCCACAATTCTAAACACCTTCACATAGTATGGAAATTCCTACAACCAAACATCAATACTCCCACGAGTGCATAACTTTCCCTCCCTCGCATTTGAGTCCCTTGGCCCTCTTTTAGGTCCCGCCTCTGGAATTGGCTTCCGGACATGATCCGAGTTTGGCTTCCCCGAACAATGACAATGATAATAATAATATTAAATTGGAAACTAACACTATAGCTTACATACAACGCTTATGTAACACTTTCAAAGAGACATATCCTCACATCACAATCACTAAACAACGCACTGGAGATCAGCGTCGCACAATTGTTATAAACAATTTAATGCCTTAACCACGCTATAGAAAATAAAGCAAGAAGTTACACAACAGCTACAAGAACATGAGCCATCTACACAAACCGACACTCAACACACAGATTCAAATACTAACATTGACATCTCTAATGAACTTGTAGAACACACAGTCAACAATGAAGTTCACCATGATATTCATCCACAACACAACATGAATACCAAACTTATTGAAACATTAAATGACACCCTACAAAGACACCTTACAGTTTACATGGAAACAGATCCCACAAAGATTTGGTATACCGAAAATAAACATAAACAGTAAAACAGGGGAAATTTTATCTTACATGAACACACATATCTTACCACAGTACATTGAAGAAAACCTATCTTTAGAGTACATACACCTACTTATTTACACTGGGGCTCTTACAGTTATATTCACACTGGGTAGGAAACCAATCCATAAACACACAAAAATTATACACCAACAGAAACCTAAATGGCAAAAGCGGATTGAGTCTGAGATTGACGAAATCTGCAAGCAGTTAGGTAGACCCTCTTTTGGGTCCGCCTCTGGGATTGGCTTCTGGTCTTCTGGGATTTTGGCTTTCCCAAAAACAATGATAATAATAATAATAATATACCTGCAGCGCTGATAATGGGACAGCCCAATCATTGCTTAAGGCGTAAGGTTGGTTTCTCTGCAATTCATGGGAGGCTACTTATATTTGCATCACTTTGTATATCTAATATAATTGGATAGTTTTATTCTTCTAAAACGTTTATGCTACGCTGTGGCTAGGTCTAGAAACAGACCTGAAGCGAATGCCGAAGTTTTCGCTAGGTCTCTCATCGTGATCATGGAAACGGTGATGCGCTTCGCTTCTATGAAACCAAAACTCGTATATAATATATATCAATTCCAGACAGTCATCGAATATATTTTGATTGATATATTACTTATATGCTGGGAGAGACATCGGCACGAACACAATGAAATGTCTGAACAGCCGTAATTATTGCTCACAATTTTGAGGCATAGTGAAGTGTAGTGTGCATGTGCGGAGAGATCAGCTGCTTACATGGAAACACGCTGTCAATAGAACAGGGCTGCCAAAACTGCTACATTAATTTGCGTTTTTTAAATCTTCCTTCCAGGTGGGAGCTTCAGAAACCAATTTCGAGAAGAATTACCGGACCAATAGGGAAGGTAAGTGGGGGAGGTGGGGGAGAGGACTGGACTAGCGTAAAGGTGAATTTCCATGTGCGCGCTTTCCTACTTCTAGATTTGGCAGTACGCCTTTTTCAGCGCTGTTTTTCAAGCAGGAAAGCGCGCACATGGA
>JAHWFO010017706.1:254056-273255 GCA_023313115.1 Rhysida immarginata | reverse complement strand
CCCCGCGACCCTAACGGATAAGCGGGTTTGAAAAGTAAGTAAGTAAGTATCAGATATTTATATTTTGGATTGTTACATTTAGGTCAGGGGGTTGGCGGGCTGTTGTCCTTCATGGTGGTTTCCTTTACTATTACATATTTCTTTTTGTTGTTAGGTTAATTTTTTAAGTTGGGTAAATAAACAATTTTCATGTTTATATTGGAGGAATTCTATCTACTTATATTTAATCTAATCCCAACGTTTTAAATTTCTAACAATGTCGTTACTTTCCCTATCCAGAGCTTTATGTAGTGGAGAGAATTTCTATCGCTCACCATGGATTAGTATAGGCTTTTTACTTACCGACTGACCTCTTTCTCAGAATATTAAGTTTTTTGTTTCCAACAGTCCGTGAAAAATGAAAACTTGTTTCGTGACGATCTGCAAAACTGGTTTTGAATCGTATGATCCAAATATTAAACTCTTCAGAGCTCCAAGCGGCTCTATTTAGAAGGGAAGCATGGATAAAAAATATTCAGCGATCGGATCGTGTCACAGATTAATGATAAACACACATATGCCAAGGCATTCTTAAAAATGTTGCGCCTAAACCCAGTAGTGCATGTGGATTTTGCGCCTAAACCCATGTATGAGGGTTGGGGCAAAATCATGGCAACTATTTTTTTTCTTGTAGATATGTGAACGGATCACAAACGTATATGTGTCGTGTGGAAGTTCTGCAGGCATAGTGTGTATGCAGAACAACAGATGGCTCTGTGATAGCTGGTAGTAGCACAGCGAAGGCTGTGAAATCAGTCATTGGTGAGTGTCGTGCGAGATGGAAGTAACCCGGGTTGAGCAGGGCGCTTACATCAAAATAGCCGTTCTCCGAGGGAGAAATGCGATGGAATGCCACAGTGAATTAGTGGAAGCCCTTGGGAATAATGCCCTACCATACCGTACAGTAGCACGGTGGGTAGGAAATTTTCATCAAGGACGTGTGTCAACCAGTGATGAGCAACCGTGAAGGCCATATTGCCCTGTATACTACCGTAATAAATTAATGTGTTACGATATTTCAGTGCTATCCATTGTCCACACATGTAGCTAAAACCTTGTCTTTTCGTCTGTATATGTAACATTTTCCAACCGGACTGGTATCTTCAAGAAAAAAAAATGGTTGCCATGATTTTGCCCCAACCCTCGTATATTTTTAAACCGCCCTATGTTAACATTGTAAGTTTCTAATGGACCATAAAGATACCATTAAACTACGTACCTTTGAAGTTCCAATGAATCATAATGGTTCCACTAAATTAGGTTCCTTGAAACGAATTTCGACTATCATTAATTTTACGTTATAATCATTCATGATACATCATCCCAATTTGTTTGATATATTACATGCCATATCTTATCATTGAAAACATTTGAGGGTGTCATAAGGGTACCATTAGAGCACGTTCCATTGTTTCGATTACAACCATATTCAAAATGGTTCATTTCCTGAACCATATTTATCAGTTGGTGAAAATAGTAATTTATATCTGTTTCTCTCTCGTCATTACGATTTGTTTGATTTATTACTTAATATGTCTTTCCATTGGAAATTGCTTGGCGGGAAAATTGAGGTACCATTTGTTTATGTGCCAATGAAACGATTTAGATAATATTTGTGATTGGTTCTTGCCATGAACCATATTCATCGACTGACGAAAAAGAATTTTGAAAATCTTTCATAGCCTGGGAGAAGTTAAAGTTACAGACAGACACGTTTCCCCACACAGACAGCATAAAGCACCTTTCGGTACTTAATAAATAAACCATTAAGGAATGACATAACAAAGTACCGAAAGGCTAAACTAAACCATTCGCCTGAACTATATTTATAAACAGCCATATGTTAACACTGCAAGTTTCTAATGGGCCATAAAGATACCATTACACCACGTACCTTTGAACCAATGTCGGCCATCAATAATTTTACGTAATATTCATTCATGACATCATTCCAAGTCGTTTGATATATTACATGCTATATTTCAGCATTGAAAAATTTTGAGGGTGTCATAAGGATAGTATTAGAGAACGTGTCATTGTTTCGATTTCAACCATTTTCAAAATGGTTCATTCCCGGAACCATATTTATTAATTGGCGAAAATAGTAATTTATATTCGCTTCTATCTCTTCATTACGATTTGTTCTACATATTACTTAATATTTCTCGCCATTGAAAATTGCTAGTTGGGGTCGTGAAGGTACCTTTTGTGCACGTGCTATTGAAATGATTTAGATAACATTTGTGATTGGTTTGTGCCATGTACCATATTCATCGACTGACGAAAATAGTAACGAATAACCGCTTTTATCTCGTCATTACGATTTGTTTGATATGTTACTTAATGTATCTTCCCATTGAAGATGAACCAATTTAGGTAATATTTGTGATAGGTTCGTGCCATGAACCATACTCATCGACTGACGAAAACAGATTTTTAAAATATTTCAAAGCCTCGGAGAAGTTTGAGTTACAGACAAACAGACACGTTTCCCCACACTGGTAGCCAATAAATAAATAAACTTATTCGGTACTTAATAAATAAACCATTAAGGATTGACATAACTAAGTACCGAAAGGGTAAAATAAACCATTCGCGGAACCATATTTTCAACCGCCTTATGTTAATATTGTAAGTTTCTATTGGACCATAATGATCTATTAACCACGTACCTTTGAACCAATTTGGATTATCATTAATTTTACTTTATATTCATTCATGGCACATCTTTCCAAGTTGTTTGATATATTACATGCCATATTTTAGCATTGAAAATTCCAATGAACCATAATGGTTACAGTAAACCGGTTCCTTGGTACCAATTTCGACTATCAATAATTTTAGGTTAGTGTCATTCATGAAACATCATTACAAGTTGTTTGATATATTACAAGCCATATTTTAGCATTGAACTTTCCAATGAACCACAATGGTGCCACTAAACCAGTTTCCTTGAATATAATAGAATAAAATATTGGCCTTATGTTTTTTATTTAATTTAAATTAATTTTATTTTACTTTATCTTTTCTATTAATCTATAAAGAAAAAATATCCACATTACTATTTATTATAATATATTATTTTTACTTAAACTATTTAATTTAATAATTATTTTATATTGCTGTCTTGAATAAAAATAGTCTTGCTAGCAGAGTGCGTTGCCTCTAGACGAGTTTGGAGCACCGATAAAACAATGTTCGTCTGCTCCAAGCTTTGTTGCTGCTTTCGGCCAGATTGATCACGTGACTCGAGCAATCCCTTTGCACTCTAGGAGCAGTCAGCCGAATTCGCCATTAGAGAACCAGATCTTGCTCCTACTTTATTTCTCGTTTATCCATTCCTCACTCTGTTATGGAATTATATTTTGGGGATCGACTTCCAATTATAATTTAATTCCGCTTTTCCGTATTCAGAAATAGTTCTGGAGAATTTTTAAAGCTCCCCAAAGCAGCGTCAGTCTAATAGAGTAATTACTATATATCAAATTTATTTATTACAAATAATTGCATTTACTTATAAAGTTTATAACAGCCATTTAAAACTCACATCCTCTTTTTCCAATCCTCGCCATTTTCAAATCCAAGTCACTGTCATTCTTATTTTACTTGATATGCCCGATCCATCAGAGTTCCCACCGCCAGACGCAACTACCAGTGTCGCTGTGTCTCATTTACTTGTATACAATGGTGATCCATCCGACCCGAATCTATCCGTTACTACACGTCTACGGTTATTTTCAAAAAAAT
This sequence comes from Rhysida immarginata, assembly GCA_023313115.1. Taxonomy (NCBI): domain Eukaryota; kingdom Metazoa; phylum Arthropoda; class Chilopoda; order Scolopendromorpha; family Scolopendridae; genus Rhysida; species Rhysida immarginata. The sequence continues at coordinate 269,469 of JAHWFO010017706.1, read as the reverse complement.
TTAAAATCTTTTCTTTTCATTAAGTATATAAAACCCTAATCATATTAACCGTTTTGTTTATTTTAGTTAATTTTAGAAATTTGTACTTCATTGCTGTGGATCACCCGGGCTGAGACCTACCCCGTCGGCTCAAGACATAAATCAATATAACATGTTCTAGCAACTGTAAATCAATAAATAAATAAATTAATTAAAAGAAATAATTTTAAGAGAGAAAAAATGATTCGGGAGTTTTAAAGAAGAAACCATTAAGTTGTTCGTTTAAGTCATCAACCGACTGAAATCTATCATAGATTTTTCATGCGGGCAAGAGAAAAAATACCATGGTGCGAGGTTGTGTACGTAGATAAAAAAAATGACTTGGATTTACAGTTTCTTGCACACGATTTGCTAAATTTTCATGATTTCCACTAAAAGTCTCCCAACTGGGTGGATTTACCGTTTCGTGCACACGTATTGCCAAATTTTCATGATTTCCACCAAAATCGCCCAACTGTGTGGATTTTGCCAAACTTTCATGCAGACATTCAAAATGTAATTTCTGTTCATAAAACTATTTTGTTGGAAATAAATGTTTCAAAACCCTGATTGCAGATGTGTATTCATATTTTCTTAACACACTTTATGGCAATGCACTCGTTGTATGAATCTTTGTATTTTATTATTGTATGAATATAAGTAATAATTCGAAGGAATCATGAGATGTTCAGCTCCTTTATTTTCTGTAAGAGTTGCGATAAGTTACAGCGAAACACGAAAAGAATTCAAAACAGTCACATATACAAGGTAGCATTGGGTAACGATTCACCTGGCGCATATTCCCTTTCCTCCTTGATTATTTTAAAAGCAACATCAAAATCTTCCATGTTTACAATGGTGGCACTCTTCCGTTGTGTGTACGGGAGTTCTACCACCCTCTGGCGAGCATTTTCAACGGCATAATTTAGGAGACGGATTGACACTACAGCGTTTCGCAACTTCAAATAAGACTTTGGTAGATCTCTGAAAGAGCGCTCTAGATCTTCCAACCTCAATCCTGGATCCGATTGTACACCTGGAGTTTCTTTTATCTTCTGCGTAACAATATCCGCTAAATCTCTGCACGAGTAGTCTTTCATTTCAATAATATATCTGCCACAAAAAAATAGGATTTATTATTAATATCAACTTGGAAATACTGAATTAATTCACCCCCCCCCCTTCCCGTCAAATAGAAAACAGGGGCATTTTATAATAAAGGATATAACGAAACCAGTAGTTCCAAAAATCTCTTTAAAATGATCGTATGCGGTGGTCTTGTTGCTCTTGACACCAGCGGGATGCGGGTTCGAATCCCGCTGAGAGCATGGATGGTTGTTTTTCCTTTGTTAACAAGCTTGGAGGACCAAGCAAAACCTGAGTAGCCTGATTCCCTTCTAGCTTAGATTTCTAGTAGCTCCAATGGTTCTTTAACATCCTCGAGACCGAAAAGGTAAAAGAGAAATAGAAAAGAGAAACAAGATAGATTGCATGCGCATTTCGACGACTAGGTCGCCTTCTTTAAACAACAGTGGAAACTCGGCGATCGCCGCTTACGTGTGAGACTTTAAAAGCTTCGCAATTTTGGAATAATCAGTGACATTCACAGGGCCTTTATCGCTATTGAGCCCCATGATTGAGCCGCTAGTTGAATCCTTTTGCGATTTCTGTCGATTCCAAAAAGATTAACAAAAGCATGTTTCTGATAGAATGTAAAACTTTAACAAGCGATTTATCATAATTATGTTTACACTCCAATATATGCTTCGCAAAAGCATACGGTCATTAAGTAATTTTGTGAAACTATTGGTTTTTCTATTTCTTTAAAGTGTACTGTTTTTTTCACATTTTTTGGCTACATGATGAACAAGATTAAAAAACCCAGATCGTTTAAAATGTTCAATATTTTAAGAAAAAAAATTTGCAGCCAAGTGATCACACAACCTAATATTATACCAAGTGTCGTAGCAGGCTCCGAGTTTACTACAGACATAGAAGATAGGGCATATTGAAGAGGACACATATGCCTATCGAACATGCACAATATAGCACAGTAACTGAAAGACAACAGTATGTCCGTAAAGTTATGGCTGGGGGTATTACATCTATATACTTATATAAACGCACACAGTAAATACCCTGCTCACAAAAATTAGGGGTAATTCAAAATGATTATGAAACGTTAAAAAACCAAATGATTTTTGAATATCAGAAAAGCAAATAAAAAAATCAAATGACAAGTTGTCCTATTATGATAATAAGATACAAACCCAATTATCGTGATTGAGTAGCAAGTGACATTCTTGGTTGTGAACAAAAGCAGTTACACGGGTAGAGAGTGCCATATAGTGGCTGTTCAGTACCGCCAAAAAACAACACAATGATAGCTACGAGGCGTGGACAAGATCAATTTGTCCATCTTATAGGATCTTCTGCCACTCTTGCTCCAGAACAACTTCAAGCTCAAGAATGTTGCGGGAGGGTTTGTCAGACGTCTTTCCAGTGCATTCCAAGCATGTTCAATGGGCTTCAGTTCTGGAGAACGTGAAGGCCAGTACGATTCCTGCCACCTTGAAGCATGTTGTTGGCGAGATGTGTACGGTAGGGTCTTGCATTATCGTCAATGAAAAAAGAAGTTGTTTCCAACTGTTCCCTATAAGGTAATGCTATAATGGTGTAGGATCTCGTCTCGATATCTGGCAGCAGTCAGCGAGACAACCAATGCCGATGCCAGCCCATACAATGATTCCACCACTACCACCACCACCGTAAGAACCCTTTCACGCAAGAAATCTGGATTCTCCCGTGTTCCTTGTTCACGCCAGTTTAGGACACGATGATTGTCAGGCTGCACCTGAACTCATTAGAGAAGAGGACAGTTGACCAATTATCACGGATCCAATGATAATGCTCATCAGCTCAGCTTCGATGGGTTCTATGTTATTCAGCAGATAACTGAATGCATACTATTGGTCGTTGGCCATACAGGGTGATTTACATCGAATGTAAAATAATTAAAGGGGGTATTATAGAGGTTAAGATAAACACAAAACGTCCTATGAACATGGGTCCGAATTTGAACGATAACTGAGATATGAACAGAAATAAAAATGCAAACACCAAGTTCAACAAGTTAATAACTCAGGTTCCGTAAGGCCTAGATTAATGAAATTTGGAGAAATAACAGGGTACATAAGACTGTGTATACCGTTAAAATTTGATCTAATTCTAACAAGTAGTTTCTGAGTTACTGATTCAACATCATAACACGTGCTCACTTGTGAGTACTAACTAGCACTTGTTACAATTTTGACTGTGTAACTCGGAAACTTCTCGTTGGAATTCAATCAAATTTTAACGGTATACACAGTCTTATGTACCCTGTTATTTCTCCAAATTTGGTCTAATGCATTGCAGAAAAAATTGTTTTTCTTTAGAGACAGTGGAACTATTTCTTTTACGATGTAGCTCTGCTTATTTCACATTTTTATTTCAGCAAATAAGAATGTGTTGTTCTGCTAAACGAGGGTGGGGACGGCAAAATGAAGGGAAGCCCCGGGCATCTAACCTGTAAGTATGCTACCGTATGCACTTCAATATGTAGGGTCGAGTCACATTATGTCAACCATTCCATACGTTTGTCTTCGGGGTTGCCCAGCCGAGGAAATAGGTCACGTGTTGGGAATTGGTTAGTGACTATATAAGGTAGGTTTCCCCTATGTTAAAAACATAGCACTTATTGCTGCAATGGGTAAAAAACTTGATTTGGCAGAACTGGGAAAAGGGATGATAATCGGCTTTCGGGCCAAGGGTGACACAGTATTTCGGAAACCGCGCAATTTGTGAACTGTCCTCGTGCTGCTGTAGTTAAAGCGTACCACGACTGGGAAAATGGGACCGTCAGAATAAACGGCATGTGAACTGTGGAGCACCACGTGCCATTATGAGAGAGGTGAACGTCGGCTGCGAAGGTGTGTGAAGGCCAACCGAAGAGCTACAATGGACCAACTTACCCCTCAAACCACCGAGGTTGCTACCAGACATTTCTCTAAAACCACAGTACAGAGGACCCTGCTACGTATGGGCCTCCGCAGCAGACGGATGGTCACCGCACCCAGGCTGACGAAGGTTCAATTTGCCCAACAGTACAGAAAACGGCTTCAATTTGCCCAACAGTACAGAAATTGGACCAGTTCTGACTGAAAAAGATTGCTTTCTCCGTTGACTCACGAATTCTGCTCCACAGAAGTGACGGCCGTTGGCGGGTGAGGCGAGAAACCTCCGAGAACGAGCATCCTGCAACCACTGTTGGACGAATCCAGGCTGGTGGCGGCAGCGTCATGGTGTAGGGAGTGTTCTCATGGCATTATCTGGGCCCAATGATACCTGTGGAAGTCACTCTCAACCGATTCGGTTATTTATCCATAATTGCAGGTCAAGTACACCCATACATGGCCACTGTCTTGCCAGAGGAAGATGGCACTTTCCAGCAACACAATGCGACGTGTCATATGGCTGCAATTGTTCGGGGGCGGTTTGGGGAACACGACCAAGAGTTCCAAGTACTACCCTGGCCCGTAATTTCCCAGAACTCAACCCAATCGAGAACCTTTGGAATCAGCTCGATCGTCGTGTGCGTGCTATGGAACAACCACCGCGTACCCTTCAGCAGCTATCGGATGCTTTATAGTCTGCATGGCAACACCTACCAGTAGAAACCTACCAGAATCTTATTGACTCACTCCCACGCCGTCTAGCTGCTGTCCGTGCCGCTAAAGGCGGTTATTCAGGATATTAGCTGCTGGTCATATTAATGGAACTTGACTCTGTAGGTCAGTGCCATTGTTTCCTTTTTTCCCCTTGTTGAGATTATGTGAGACTGAAACCCAAAAACGGACATTCTTGTGTAACCGATAACCGAACTTATGAGACGTTCGTCAACTTCCACTACTGGATTTGCAGGTGCCTACAAGAAAAACGAAGCCACTTCCAGGATTCTTTGTAATAGGATAGTTGGTCATATCTCAAAGTATGCTTTGCCAGAGGTATATTATATACTGGATATATTATGTCTGTAGTAAATAATAACTCGGATCCTCCTAAGTGGAAATACCATGTTATCATATGATTTCCAGATAATGTATTTTACCAATGACTTTATTGTATATTGTGGCACAAAAGACAGAAAGAAATGGTAATGAAATTTCATGGTTTGCGTTCAGTCATTAAGCAGCAGTCAGCATTTAATTAGCGATGATTAGGCTTGATCATTTCCAAAAGAGGCTGCAATTTTAAGAGCCAAATTTCACTTGAATGTGACAGCTGAGATTGAATATGGTTTTGACATGAAACGTGATTTGGTGTGAGGGGAGGAGTATCAAGCTCGTGCTAATTGCAGTAATCGTGGGTTACCGATTTGGCATGAAAACAACACGAAGAATAAGATTTCCTTTGCTTAAGAATCCACTGCCGTAGAGATGAGAAGAAATGTTAAGATTACTTATGCTTTTGATAACATCTGGCTCATCACAGGAGCCACGCTTACTGTAATCGGCACGAAATTCAGTTTCCTCACGCCGAATAACGCTATATTGCCATTTTAAAAATAGTACACCTGCTGAACATGATTAAAAGAGCATGGTTAATGTAGTCTATGAATTGTTCTTATTTATACCGAGTGACGCTGTTTTAGAGAAACCACCTGGACGCATCTGTATGTAAATGAGGATGGCGTTAACAACAACTTATATTTAATAAAAACGTATATAGGGCGATTCAGAAAGGTAGGTCAAGAATGAAATACCATGTACAGTTTGTAGCGCCTATTAAAAGTCATAATATAAAACAAATTGCATTCGAGGTGACTGTTCTGCGTCTTTTTTTAATTTATTAATTTATTAATTTCATTTATCTATTTAAAAGAAAAAACGAACAATATTTTCCCTATAAACATGGGTCCGGAAATGCATCCTTACAGAGATAATGCAATTTGTACGAGATAGGAATGATATTACAGTAGTGTTCAAAATGCCGACCCTGATCCTCGATGCAGGTGTTTAGTCTGTGGACGAGATTCTCGCGAACTCTGGTGAGGATGTGGGTGACCACGGTCTGGAAAACGCTGTTGGTAAATCCTTTCCTCTTCAGTAGCATGGACCACATGCACGGTCGAGCGGCGCCACCGTCGATTTTGTTTCAAAGCGAGGCTGGGCTGGCAAGCTTTAGTTAGGGTTAAGCTGTACCCATGTGTTGGCAATACCGTGAAATTTTAGTGAGTTATGATTTTTGTTTTTTCACTATTTATTGCTAACCTAATAATTAATCTCATATAAAATGGCACATTGCTGTGTGCCTGGATGTATAAATGATCACCGCTACAACAAAGAAAAAAATATTTCATCGATTTCCTACTGACAACAAACGTCGTAAGCTATGGATAGTTTAAATAAAGAGGGGTATTGGACCTTTATTTCAGGTAAATAAATTCATAAGTTAAACATACATTAAAGTAAATAATTTTCATGGCTCTTAACATGCATAATAAAATTAATAACATTTAAATAAAATTGTGTAGATGGAACACTGATTTATAAATAATTAAGGTGATTTTTATTTTTAAAATTAAATAACCATAATTAATTTTAATTAAAAAAGGTTTACAATTTACTGCATGTGTCAATAAATCACTACTTTGTGGGGAAATAAATATTGCTAGTGAGAGAAGGCAAGTATGCAAACATATCAATCAACAAAACTATGCATTTGCCACCACCAATTATTTATGTGGGTATGAAGCATTTATTTTATGTATTTTTCAAGCTAAGCATACACATACACCAAAAGCACATGCATAATAAAAAATTGCCATTACTTACTAAACTTTTGTTTTTAGATTATCATTTTCTTGTCATCTGTTTAAATAACACCTTCCAAAATGTACATTAAAAAGAATTAAATTGTACATATTTCAACACAGTAATTTTCATTTTTGCTAATTTAATTTTGACTAACCTTGATAATCATGTATATAAGACTCCACAAAAAATTTGTATCCTCTTTGAAAATTTGCTTTTCCAAACAATTTTCAATATCACCATGACAAATAATGGGTAAAGACTCTAAACTCGTAGTCCAGTTAGTTGACATTTCAAAAACAGCAATAATTTACTTGTAATAAAATGTTGCTATGCTAAAATGCTGCTATGCTAACAAACCATACTGCCAACACATGGGTACAGCTTAACCCTAACTAAAGCTTGCCAGCCCAGCCTCGCTTTGAAACAAAATCGACGGTGGCGCCGCTCGACCGTGCATGTGGTCCATTACCCTGTGCCTTGCCGTAGATGAGATGCATGTCCGCCAGCTCCGCATTAGTTAAGCGATCCATTGTACGACAATGGAGTTACATGTTTCCTTTCCTCTCTTTTAAAGTAGAGAACACGAACAATTTACATGTTTAGATCCTAATATACATGGGCCCTACCTTTGCCGTCCGAGTAACGCTGATCCATTCCTATCTCGTACAAGTTGCATTATCTCTGTAAGGCAGGATGCATTTCCGGACCCATGTTTATAGGAAACACATTATTCCCCGCTACAAACTGTACATGGTATTTCATTCTTGACCTACCTTTCTGAATCACCCTGTATAAATGGTCTGCATAGCTCTTACAAGGGAATCCCTCGAACATGTATGTCACAGATTTTCACCAAATTGAAATATGTTACTCAATTGAAGCTACAATAGATTCTTGCAAAATAAGAGTGCGCGGATTTTTGTTTCTTTCAAAATAAACCACAAAAACGAAAAAATTTGAGCAATACAAGGACTCCATTGTTAATGCGGTGTATTAATGCGCTTAACGGAACTTCTTTCTTCCACTACTCACAGCAATAAGCACGAATCCAATTCAGATGAAATAGACAACAGCAGATGGCAATTGAATGGCTTCTCAATTTTCAACAAATTTAGGGCCGGATTCACAAAAGCGTCGTTAGCGACTTATCGACAACATTTCGCCGTTACGGCGTCTAACAACGTTCATTGCTATTCACAAACCCTGTCGCAAACGAAAACGTCGCTAATTAGCATCATTACAGAATGTTTAAAAAGGAGGAAGGCTTGCGCACGACGAAGAAATACGTCGTATTCTAATGTTTCGATTATCGTGACTCAGCACTGATGAAATATTAGTAATCGAACATATTCGACACTGTGGATTTTCTAGGGATGTGATTTTTCAAACTCACTCGATATACGAGTATAAATGGAAAAGCAAATCGGCGAACTTCTTCAATCATTCCCCCCCCTCCCGGCCTAAAGGTATTGAGTTTCGAATAAATTTCTTAAAAATAATTTCTATTTCTTAGCACTTGACGTTTCTAGAAAGAGTGCTTTTATTATTTTTTTTCGTACTCGGCAACTGTAATTCCGAAGAAGTATGTTGTTGCTTTCGCTTTCGAATTTTGTCCATTTTCCTTACTTCCGCTGTGGTCGGGATTCTTATTGGCTGCTTTCAAGCAAACAAAGACGTCATTTCCGTACTCTCGACATCAGACTACTATTTTCTCGTCTGTATGTTCAAAAAGGCTAACGACGCGTATTGTGAATTGCATTTAAGACAAATCGTAAAACTGAAAAATTTACCGATATCGTTACCGTACGACGTCGTTAATTACGACGTTTTTGTGAATCCGGGCCTTTAGTTTTTAAAATAGATTATTACAATTAGCTAATTGCCTTCTAGTAAAAATGTCTAGAGTGATTAATAACCATTTCCTTAATTTATTATTTTATTTTATTAAATAATTCGGTAATCAAACACGGGGCTGGCTTCATGTGCAACGTCGAGTAACACGTTGCGTTGTTGAGGGGGTATGTATCGCGGTGCTTTATAATTTTAAATAAAAATAGTATTCACGGATGCGTACCTCATCCTATAAATTATTTCGAGACGAATAATTGTACAGCAAAATTAAGGTTTTATGCTTAATAACAGTGCTCTAACTGCAATTCTTTGTCGATCGCCGCTAACAAGTTTGCTTCCCCTCTTTCCGCCATGTTTTTTGAACTCTGCGCACTTCCGGAGCGCTTCACTGGCGCGCAACGGTATCGCTTCCACGGTGTGCTTGCGCGCAAAAAAAAAGGCTATCTGGGGTTCCCTTGTTAGTAGCAAAGTCATTAAATATGATTAATACAAAGCACTTGAACGTTTTCAAACGTGGCATGACAGTATGCGTGAGAAGAGTCAGTTCCGAGTTTTTCGGAAGCAGCTAAAATCGTCGGCTTTTCACATGCAACAGTATCTCGGATGTTGAGAGAATGACAGTTCTCCATCAAAACTTCAAGCGATATGCGCAAGACAACTAATTGCAGTTCCTTAAAATGAAAATGCCAAGTGCTCTTTCGCGTAAAGTCATATCCTTAAACACAACACGACCAACCTTGTCCTGGGTATTACCTGAGGAGACCAGTCAAATGTTAGATTTCGTTTATGATTTAAAATTGCAGGAAAGCTCTTCTACTATGGGTCAAAGAGCTTCTAAATTGAACACTTGTTGAGTGTAAGAAAATAGCTTGGTCACAGGAGTTTGGGCTCCTTTTCCACCACAGTGGATGAGAATAGGGCACAAAGAGAACAAATGCATGGAACGGTTTTGTCAAGCAATAATACTACAAGCAAGGAGACGAAATAATGGTCTTAGAAACGTCTCTTGTACAACTTTTCTCTTGGGCCACTCTTGGTGTCCTTATAACAGTGGAAACAAGCTAATGCCACAAACTATCTGAATATTGTTTATGACTTGTGTACCTGATGCAGATGCCACTTTCAACAGGACGATGCGTCCTGCACCGTGCTAAATTGGTATTACATTGGATCATTGAATACCACCGACTTACGCGTGTTTCATTGCCCGATTCCGTCACCTGAAATGAATGTGGGATGTGGTGGAAAGGTCAATTCGAAGCATATAACGCAGCCATCTACTTAATGGTAATTATTTATTTATGTTATCATGGACCATTACTTCTGGAGAATGGTTATTATATCTTGTATAATCTATGCCTAGAAGAATTAAAGCTGTGATCTTCTGAAAGTAGATCAACTCATTATTCGTATGGAGTCTCTAATAACAGTAGTTACTCAGCAAATTTTGATACTCTTAAAATTAGAAATACTTGTAAACACTAAATTCATAAGAAAAACCTTATGTGTACTATCTACTGACCTTATTTTTCGAAGAAATGTGGGGTTCATGCGTGCATAATTTTTCATTCCATCCTTACAGCCTAATAACATAAAAACTGGCATTTTGGCTATGACGTCGATGATGTCGTTTCTCAAAACGGGTTCGCCTTCTACGAGCAAGTGATCCAATATTGTTTCTAATGTATCATCTCCACTACCTCCAAATAGTGCAAACAAGTTCAATGCTAATGTTTCTGCCGGCTTAAAGATATCGTCAAAAATGATTACGCCACTTTCTGCTGCAGCTATGGCATCTTTCGTTTTCTTTCCATTCTCATCTACCAACGAATTCCTGTGGGATAATATAATCCTCCCACTTAATAGGAGGGATGCATCTATTAAGAATTCTAGAAAAATAAAGATTTTAAGTTCTTATTAGTGGGGAGTAAACGTGTTGAAATAGTAATTTTAAAGAGGAATAGTAACAAAAAATCAAATTCCAATGCAATGTGCTGTAACACAAGGAAGAAATTGAGAAATTTAAGTAGCTTTTCTTAGACATGAAACAAGAGAAAGTATTCCTTCACAAGTAACAGGGCGAGTTAAAAGTCACTAGACATGGCTGTATTTTGGAAATGGTGTGCAAAATGAATGATGTGACCATGCTAGCAGGGAATAGGATAGATGGGACAGTTTTGGAGTTTGGCCGCCATCTTGAAATCCGCCATTTTGACTCAAGTTTCAGTTTCTTAAATATGTGGTCATGTGACATATCAAATAACATCAGTTTTTTTCTCAGTTGTGATTCGCAAGTTATTAAAAAAACATTAAATTTTCTGAAGCAATAAAACACCGAAAACTGGGTTGCAGCAGCTAAAGGATATGTTCCCTGCTGTTGGACACACCATCAGTCATTCATTATGCACGCGCATAAGAACGTCGGGGGTAATGCTGCCATTGGCCCGTACGATGCGTTGCTGAAAGTGACGTCTGCTTTGGATTTTTACAGCATGCACAAATTGTCTCCAGTGGTAACAAACAAGCGATGAGAGATCTAGGGAACGTGATGGCCACTCTACAAGACCCCGTCAACCAGTCCAATGACCAGGTAACTGCCCATCCAACCATTCACGGATATGTCCGTAGTGTGATGGCCCACTTTATGCTGGAAAGAACCTGGGAAACTCATCTTCAGTCAGCAGTCAAGTGAACACAGTGTTCTGTAATATTCGCAGATACTCATCAGCATTTAGGTTATCGTCTATGAAAATTGATCCAATTAAACACGTATCCCATATCCCACAAAACTTTGATATCACCAATGACTTTGGATGGATCTGTCCATTGAGGTTTCTGTCCAAAATCTCTTTCTGATGGTTCACTTCACCAAGGATATAAAAATTTTCCTCATCACTGAACACAATGCTATGTGCAAATGAAGGATCCAGTCGATAGTTATTCAGAGCCCAGGTATAGAAGTCTTCACATCTGTGCGGATTATTCTGGGAGATTTTTTGCTGCATCTGAAACTTTGAATGGACGTCACTTGTTGGTACGCAGAATCCATGATATTTATGATTGAGTCATACTCAGACGCAAGCCGTCTTGTGCAGCGTTGTGGACACTTGCAAATGCTGCCAATACCATTGTGGAGACCAAAAAAAGTTGGCATTTACTGGCTCAGATGTACATTTCGACATTACTTGAAAGAGATAATTGTGTAGTGTCAATTCTTAAGTCCCGCCTTAAGTGCCATATTATTTTTATTATTATTATTTTTTTAATATTCAATGTAATCCAATGCGTACATCCAGGGACCGTATGGCCAGAGGCTGACGAGTTGGGTCCCTGGATAAACCTGGATTAACGATTGCTGTATGATGGTCGCAGCAGCCGGGAGGGGGGGGGGGTGAATGTGTGTGACTGATGGCGGTCGCCCATCCAGTAACTAGCCACAACAGGTCACTGGCCGTCGCTGCAGAAGTTGTTTCAGTGAGAGCCCACCAGGCCCGGGCCTCCCCCTTCAATATTTTTGTTAATAACTTGTGAACCACAGCAGGTAACTGAAATACGGTTGCAGATATTAACTCTTTAGAAAAAACGGGTGCTATTTGATAAGCCACTTGACCCCCTTCTCCAACACATTCTCCAACAAACGATTCATCCGAAAGCAGATAATGGTGACCGTTTAGCGGTGTGCAGCTTGCATTATTCTCTATTCATTCTTGAAATATCGGAAACCAATAATGCAGAAAAATATTTGCCAAAGCTAGATGCAATGCATCAAAAACTACGAGTTAAAAGGTAAATTCTGCACTCAAAACGAAAAATGCAATCGAGACAGACGCCATTCTTCTGGAACAATGATGTCATCGTTTCCAATGAAATACAAACGAGTTTCATCGGCCTCGGTGGCTCAGTGGTTACGTGATCGCCTTTGATGCCCGAGGACGCGGGTTTGACCCCGGCTGAGGACGACGAGGATTTTTTCAGGGGGAAAATTCTGAGATCACGCACTTCTTTCGGAAGGGAAGTAAAGCCGTTAGTCCCGTGTAGTCGTTTGCCGGCTGCACGTTAAAGAACCCTTGCGAGGCAAAATTTGCGGCCCCTATAACGCCTTCCTGAAATGACCATGGCAGTTGAAAAGGACGTTAATACCAAACAAACCAAACCAATCAAACAAAGGAGTTTCGGAATGGTGACGTCAAACATTGCAACAAGCGTTATCGCTTGCTTTCGAGTTGTCAGGGAAGTACAAGCTATCGCATTTCGTATATGAATACAAAAACTAAAGCGATAGTAATGTAGCGAATTTGTTAACAGTGATAGCGATTTACAAGGAATGTTAGCCGAATTAAATGCTACGGCAACTTATGCGATATACAGGCCTATGTATGCTTTAAAGTCGTTGAAACGGGATCTTCTGCGATATACAGCATCCGGAGTTTGTAGAGGTCCCCCCGGCATGATATACGGTACCTTATGACCGCAGATGGGGTTTTCCGGGTTTTCATTGGCTGAATCAGCAATACTTTAATGCTGGCGCAATAATACTTTCATGTTTTGTTGCTTTGGCAATAGAACCGTACGTTTCCAAGAATTATTAACAATGATCAGGCAATGATAGAACGTTCTGTTGGCTTGGCAATAGAGCATTCGTTTCGAAGAATTTTTTACAACCAGCAGAAGATCAGTACAGCAGGCGAAATAGATAGGTCAGTCTCTCTTAACGGGTCAAAGCAGATACACGTGTCTCTTTTCAGTTGTCCAGCAAACATTGCAATTCGCACTCTCTAACAAATGTTATGCTCTAATAACTATCAATTCTAAGGAGTAGGTCCGGGGTTTTCATTGGCTGAAAGTGACTTCATTTGTCGAGCTCGAGAAGCCCTCTGTCCCCGATAACAACTCTTCAGAGGAAGCTTCCAGGATAAGAATAGACGGCGCATTCAAGGAGGATTGGCTCGCTGATGTAAAATTTCAAGACGTGCACCAATGTATATGCATCTGTACATCGAAATTAATGGTGACAGGGCAAACTAATAAGATGTATTTCATGACCAACAATGCAAGGCAAAGTTTGTGCAACAATAAGGCCGTCGTGTTTGAATCAACAATTATCAACGCCCAATCCACGAACCCAATATGCACGGGCCAACAATATATATCTAATGAATAGAGAAAAATAGCAAAGAAATTTCCACGGCCTGGACAACACCACTACAGTGGCTAGAAGTACTAGTGTGTCAATTGAATACTAAATGCAGCCTGAGAAATGTAATGATGACTGATGACACTGCCAGATGGCATGACTATCTAATTCGCCGACAATTACTCTATAATGCATGCTATTCAATTTAAGTTTAACAGCATAAACGCTTTAAAAATACTTGTTTAATAAAATAAAATAAGATTGGAAACTTCAAATAATATGCAGATAAACCAATTAAATGAATTTCAAAGCAGTAGTCGCTTTTTTTATTATTTAATCGAATAGCCATTTTTCTCATTTCTCGGTTAGTTTTCATTTGCTTTTCGGTTAAAATTTAAAATATAATAATATAACCTAGGACGATTATTACTAATAATTCGAGTGGAATTAAAAAATGCCGAATTATTTGATTTGAATTTGAAAGTTTGGCAACAATGGCTAACAATTGAAATAGGAAGTTTAACTGGACACGCCCACTCCAACTTTCGTTGGACAGAGTATAGCAAAAACAATAAATAAAGAAAAAAGTGCAAAACGTGAGAAAAGTAAACTTTTAAAGCTTACACGTACACAATAAAATATTGTATATTTGTTTTTCTTAGGAGCTTTAGCATAAAAGCTACTTATAAGAATGCGCCCTTGGTCTGTACGTTTATCCGGCCGTCCGTCCGCCGTTTGCACGATAACTGGAAAACGGATTAACTTTTTCAAATTCTGTTTTCAGAAAAATGACCACCAAAGACTTAGCTCGGCTGTATCAACTTTTCAGAAATTTTCGTGGACCCCTTCAAGTCGAATTCACGTGCTAAAACAGTGAGCGTAAAGAATTCAAAGATACTGGCATATTATATAACAATCGCTTTGTCAAGAAGGAATACATTGTTACTTTGTTCATCTTTTAAGCATTATTGACATCGACGCGCGCACGTGAAATCGCTTTGTCGACGCACGATTGCTCAAGTGCTCATATTCTATAAGCTTATTATTAAGTAGTGGAAAAATGAGCTTCTTATTCGTTTTATTTTACACACGATTTGAATCACCCTTCATCATTTCTACATTTTTTGAGATAGAAGGTTGAAATTCGGTATATAGCTTACTATGGGCATATGCACCTTCACTATTTATTTTGGTTTTGATTAGCCCACTAAGGTCGGAGTTTTGGGGGTGAAAATTAGAGGGAACCAAAAGGTCTAGGTGTATTTATGCATATAAAGGAGTGAAATTCGATGCAGATTCCTATGAGCAAGATCTCCATTATATGAAGATTTTTTTACCCGAGGTATCCAGACTCGGTGGCGGAAATGCATCGAAAAGAAGGGGACTACATTGAAAAATAGTGTACCTACTCTGTAATAAAGGAGCTGTAAAAAATATTTCCGGTTTTCATTTGACTGACCCTCG
The DNA here is from genome assembly GCA_023313115.1 of Rhysida immarginata. NCBI lineage: Eukaryota > Metazoa > Arthropoda > Chilopoda > Scolopendromorpha > Scolopendridae > Rhysida > Rhysida immarginata. Next base: position 254,145 of record JAHWFO010017706.1, on the reverse strand, counting down.
TAAGTAGAATAAAATCTTGTAAACATTCCAAGGAGGAGCTTTAGCAGCGACACAGAAATACATTTATACATTTATTAAAAACAAATTAA
>JAHWFO010017706.1:235170-253956 GCA_023313115.1 Rhysida immarginata | reverse complement strand
TTTTTTTTTAATCAATAAATTGATTCTCTCGAACGTAAAATGTAAAAAATGTAATAAACCTCGAATCTTCTTTCCTTTCTCATCATTTCCGAACGTATCACATGCCATATGTTGCCATCGTTCAAAGGACCAAGTGACTGCCAGCCCCGCAAATCCGATCCCACTGGAACAATTGGGCCTAAAGTTCTTAGTACTGTAGATCTTACCTAGAGGAATATGGATTCTGGATTTTACGCCTTTACGTACCTAAATAGCACATAGATATGTTGCCCTCTCTGGATCCCTCCCACGTAATTCCGACTCCGTATACCAATCAAAACCTAACTAAATAGTGCAGAAGGACATGCCAATAGTAAGCTACATTCCGAATTTCAACCTTCTACCTCAAAAAATTGTAGAAATCATGAAGGGGACGGATTGACATTATAAAACCAAGCTCCATTCTTATTCTACTTACGAGGGTCAGTCAAATGAAAACTGGAAATATGTTTTTACAGCTCCGTTATTACAGACAGAGTTGTTATGCTATCTTTTCGATGCATTTCCGCCACCGAGTCGGGAAGGCATGGATACCACGGAAAAAAATCTTCATATAATGGAGATCTTGCTTATACCAAATTTCACTCTTTTATATGCATAAATACACCTGAACCTTTGGTCCCCTCTAATTTTCACCCTCATAACTCCGACCTTAGTGGGCTAATCAAAACCAAACTAAATAGTGAAGGTGCACATGGCCATAATAAGCTACATTCCGAATTTCAATCTTCTACCTCTAAAAAATGTAGAAATGATGAAGGGTGATTCAAATCGTGTGTAAAATAAAACCAATAAGTAGCTCCATTTTTCCGCTACTTAATAATAAGTTTATAGATTATGAGCACTTGAGCAATCGTGCGTCGACAAAGCGATTTCACGTGCGCGCGCCGATGCCAATAATGCTTAAAAGATGAACAGAAAGTAATAATATATTCCTTCTTGACAAATCGATTGTTACATGACATGCCAGTATCTTTGAATTCTTTACACTCACTGTTTTAGCACGTGCTATGTGCTTTTTAGGTACGTAAAGGCATAAAATCCACTATCCAGATTCCTTTAGGCAAGATCTACATTACTATGAAGTTTAAGCCCAATTGTTCCAGTGGGATCGGATTTGCGTGGGTGGCAGTCACTTAGTCCTTAGAACTATGGCAACATATGGCATGTGATATATCATACGTTCGGAAATGATGAGAAAAAAAAGAAGATACGAGGTTTTTAAATTTTTTTCATATTACGTTCGAGAAAATCAATTTATTGATTAAAAAACTTGGGGAGAGGTAAAAAGTGCAGATGAAGGGGTTAAAATAGATGTTTCCCCCCCCCCCCCCCCCCGCCGGCGGGGGCCGCCGGCCAATTTCTTTTTAATAAACGTATAAATGTATTTCTGTTTCACTGCTAAAGCTCCTCCTTGGAATGTTGACAAGATTTTATTTAGTTACCATATGTAAAATGATTCTAATAAATAAACTAACCAGACTAAAAGTGATTAAATAGGTTTTGTAATTAGATCGTAAAAAAGTGTTTAGAATAAAATGAGGAATTAACAATATTACTGTAAAAAACATTTTTTATAAAATCACAGAAAACAATTATAGATATGAAAAATTGTAAAATATAAAGAGAACACCTCAATTTAAAAACCATTACACTTTTCCATATAATTATCTTCTGGGATTAACTTTTTGTAATAATTAAATAATACTTTTTGTAATTCGAGTAAATAATAAATAAAACGAAAGCTGCTTTGAAATTAATTTATTTAGGTTTATCTGCATATTATTTCAAGTTTTCAATATTATTTTATTTTATTAAATAAGTATTTTTAAAGCGTTAATGCTGTTAAACTTACATTGAATGCCATGCATTATAGAGTAATTGTCCGCGCATTAGATAGTCATGCCATCTGGCGGTGTCTTCAGTTATAATGATGCGAAATCATCGGCAATTGACACACTATTTCTTCTAGCCACTGTAACACCACTTAGAAGGCCTGATAACGGAAACGTCATACATTGTTACAACAGTAGTCGGTCATTATTAGGAGCTTTAGCATAAAAGCTACTTATAAGAATCGCCCTTGATCTGTACGTTTATCCGTCCGTCCGGCCGTCCGCCGTTTGCACGACAACTTAAAAACGGATTAACTTTTTCAAATTCTGTTTTCAGAAATATGACTATCAAAGTCTTAGCTCGGCCGTATCAACTTTTCAGAATTTTTCGTGGACCCATTCAAGTCGAATTCACGTGCTAAAACAATAAGTGTAAATAATACCAAGGTAATGGCATGTCATAACAATCGATTTATCAAGAAAGAATACATTGTTACTTTCTCTTCATCTTTTAAGCATTATTGACATCGGCGCGCGCACGTGAAATCGGTTTGTCGACGCACGATTGCTCAAGGGCTCATAATCTATAATAATGGAAGAATGGAGCTACGTATTGGTTTTATAATGTCTTAACTGTGTACCCCTTCATAATTTCTACATTTTTTGAGGTAGAAGGTTTTAATTCGGAATGTAGCTTACTATGGGCATGTGTACCTTCACTATTTAGTTTGGTTTTGATTAGCCCACTATGGACGGAGTTTTGGGGGTGAAAATTAGAGGGGACCAAAAGGTCTATATGTATTTATGCATAGAAAGGAGTGAAATTCGGTATCCAGATTCCTCTAGGCAAGATCTACAGTACAATGAAGTTTAGGCCCAATTGTTCCAGAGGGGTCGGATTTGCGTGTGTGGCAGTCACTTGGTCCTAAGAACTATGGGCAACATATGGTATGTTATATATCATACGTTTGGAAATGATGAAAAAGGAAAGAAGATACGAGGTTTTTTACATTTTCTACATATTACGTTCGAGAAAATAAATTTTTTTGATTAAAAAACTTGGGGAGAGGTAAAAACTGCAGATAAAGGGGTAAAAATAGATGACCGCAAGATCTGCCATTTGCCTTCCCCTACTCGGGAATAAATATATAAATGCTTCTGCTTCACTGCTAAAGCTCCTCCTTGGCTGTTTACAAGATATTATTATAAATTTACTTAAGCAGAGAGTTACACATTGTTACAAATTGAAGCTTATTAGGAGCTTTAGCATAAAAGCTACTTATAAGAATGCGCCCTTGGTCTGTACGTTTATCCGGCCGTCCGCCGTTTGAACGATAACTTAAAAACGGATTAACTTTTTCAAATTCAGTTTTCAGAATATGACCATCAATTCTTAGCTCGGCCGTATCAACTTTTCAGAATTTTTCACGTGCTAAAACAGTGAGTGTAAACAATATCAAGATAATGGCATGTCATTAACAATCGATTTGTCAAGAAGGAATACATTGTTATTTTCTGTTCATCTTTTAAGCGTTATTGACATCGGCGCGCGCACATGAAATCGCTTTGTCGATGCACGATTGCTCAAGTGCTCATAATCTATAAACTTATTAAGTAATGGAAAAATGGAGCTACTTATTGGTTTTATTTTACACACGATTTGAACCAACCTTTATCATTTCTACATTTTTAGAGGTAGAAGGTTGAAATTCGGAATGTGGCTTACTATGGGCATGTCCACCTTCACTATTTAGTTTGGTTTTGATTAGCCCACTAAGGTCGGAGTTTTGGGGGTGAAAATTAGAGGGGACCAAAAGTTCTATGTGTATTTATGCATATAAAGGAGTGAAATTCGGTATGCAGATTCCTATATGCAAGATCTCCATTATATGAAGACTTTTTTCCCGATGTATCCATGCCTTCCCGACTAGATGGCGGAATGCATCGAAAAGATGGGGACTACATTGAAAAATAGTGTACCAACTCTGTAATGAAGGGGCTGGCTCAGCGGTTGCGTGAACGCCTCTGATGCCCGAGTACGCGGGTTCGATCCCGGCCGAGGACGACGAGTATTTTTCAGGGGGAAATCCTGAGATCACGCACTTCCTTCGGAAGGGAAGTAAAGCTGTTGGTCCCGCGTAGTCGTTTGCCGGCTGCACGTTAAAGAACCGTTGCGAGGCAAAATTTGCGGCCCCTATAACGCCGTCCTGAAATGACCATGGCAGTTGAAAAGGACGTTAATACCAAACAAAACCAAACCAATGAAGGGGCTGTAAAAAAATATTTCCGGTTTTCATTTGACTGACCCTAGTCAGTAGAATAAGAATGGAGCTACTTATTGGTTTTATAATGTCAGTCTGTCCCTTTCATAATTTCTACTATTTTTGAGGTAGAAGATTGAAATTCGGAATGTAGCTTACTACGGGCATGTCCAGCTGCACTATTTCGTTTGATTTTGATTGGTATACGGGGATCGGAATTACGGGGGTGGGATTCAGAAAGGGCAACATAACTATGTGCTATTTATGTACGTAAAAGCGTAAAATCCAGTATCCAGATTCCTCTAGGCAAGATCTACATTACTATGAAGTTTAAGCCCAATTGTTCCAGTGGGATCGGATTTGCGGGGTGGCAGTCACCTGTTCCTTAGAACTATGGCAACATATGGCATGTGATATATCATACGGTCGGAAATGAGAAAGGAACGAAGATATTTGGTTTTTGACATTTTTTACATATTACGTTCGAGAAAATCAATTTATTGATTAAAAAAAAACTTGGGGAAGAGGTAAAAAGTGCAGATGAATGGATAAAAATAGATGGCTTGCCTTATCCTACTCGGGAGGCGGGGCGGACTAATTTCTTTTAATTAACGTATAAATGTATTTCTGCTTCACTGCTAAAGCTCCTCCTTGGAATGTTTACAAGATTTTATTAATCCTATTTCTACCTATAAGCTGTAAATTTGGTTCACTAGTGAAGTAACAATGATGACGTTTCCGTTATCAGGCCTTCTGTCTAGGTGTTATTGACTCGTGACCAACGAGAGAGAAGGCCTCCGCAATATAACTGAATACATTGTTGCATCACATAGATAGTGCATTGTTATTCGTATTTCCACTGAATATAAGCCCTGAATTTCCACTATCTATGATGTAACAATGTATTCAGTTTTATTGCGGAGGCGGCCTCTCTCGGTGGTCACAGTTGACTGGACTCGAACCAGGGACCTTCGGGCTTTGAGTCCAGGCCGTGGAAATTTCTTTGCTATTTTTCTCTATTTACAAAGGTTGAGTCGATCACCGCGCAAACTTTTAAATGGGCACCAGACAGGAACCACTCATTGGTAATCTTCAAAATAGAGTCCATCATGCTCGATGGTCTTCATCCAACGATCAGCCAGTTGGCGGATGCCTTCGCGAAACCACTCCTCCGGTTTCTGGGCGAAAAAGTCACGCACGGCGTCTTCAACCTCACTGACATTGGTGACGCGCCGGCCATGCCATGGACCGGAAGAGATGGTAGTCGGAAAGTGCCAGGCCGGGGCTGTATGCTGGATGTGGTCATCCCGGGGGTTTTCCACCAGTTGACGACACACCTTCACCCGTTGTTGTACTTGCGCGGGCGTCTGCTCGTGGGGCACAACTCGGCTGCTCCTGTTGATCTTTCCCATGGCGTGGAGATGTCGACCCACGCTCGATTGTGGTGTCCCGATGTCCGCCGCTAGTCCATGAGGGGTGCTGCCTGGGCTGGCTTCCACTTGTTGCCGTAGGGCTGCATCATCCACTTTGGGTCTTCCGCTCCTTGTCACATCTTTCAGGCCCATGTCTCCAGACGAAAAGCGGGAGAACCACCGTCGTGCTGACCGTTTATTGGTCACACCCTGCAAATTTCGTTGGCTGCTGCACACGCACTGGTCCCCTTTTTCCAATAGTGACGAAGGAGCCCGCGTATCACCAGTTTTTCTGCCATATTTTTACACAAGGCTGACCCAGGTGGCACAATGTCTATGGCATTCAAATTCGTACTGACGTTCCTTCTCAGTCGTTTCTCTTAATAAACTGCGATATACCCTTGTGGTAAATGTTCTTTGCCCCGAATTCGTCAAACTCTAACCCCCTCCCCTTCTGAGTCGGCCACTACTTTTTACTAAACCTCTGTATTCATCAATATCGGAGGTAATGGGGTGAACAATCCTCCTCAGACCATTTTTGTTCAGAGGGGGAAGCAAAATAATATAATATTCAAGGGGTGATACTTTAAAGGAAACCCCGAAACTTAATGAACGTGGCTCGTTAAAAGACTTTTATTTTGGTTTTAAAAAATGCAATATTTATTTATAAAATATCAAAATATTCTATACAAAAGAATGTTCTATACAATATGATTTAATTGAGGAATAGGCATTGCAATCTCAATTACAAAAGAAAAAAATATTTCTTTGAATACAATAAAGAAATACTTAAATGTACGTTAAATACAGCAAAACACTGTAACGAGAAATATTAATCGCTACATTGAGTGAATTAACTTTAAATATAAAAAAAAGAATTGAGACAGACCAATTCCTTTTAAAGAATAAGGAAAAAGAAATTTCAAATTCCCATTAAATGTCTAAAGAAAGACTGCGAAATGATAATCAATTATTAATGGGGAATAAAAAAAAATTGAAACTGTGCAGCATGGCGTCCCTTGTGCGCGTTATTGTTGAAATAGCATTAAAAGAAATTTCGTTATTACCTTATGGGGTAACCCGCAAAACAATGCTGCTCGATAAAGAATCATGGCTGCCGCGAGAAAGCGAGAAATTCAATAAGAAACTAAACATCGAACGGCAGGGTAGGAGTAATTTTCAGAGCATTGGAATGAAAATGATAAATGGAAGATGAACGCTATGCTGCAGGCTAGGAATGACGTGGAGGACCAGAAGGAGGGACGACTGGTCAAGCCAGAAGCTGGAAGTGGTCTGACTGAAATAAAAAAAACAGTAACCACGGAAGGAACATCAACAATAGTGGGGCACACATCTTCGTGCTCACGAAAATTATTCGCGAGGGACAACTAGCTGCAGACAGTGATAATCACGTGGAGATTTTTTAATTAACATTTATTAAAACAATATATACTCAACAATCACTGTCTGCAAAACAGTAAAAAAAACTTAAAGAATAGAAAAAATAGAAACTTAAATTTATATCTATTTTTACATAAAAAAAATCTGAGTTTACCCGAACAAAGCCCCCTGTAATTTTCTTGAACACAAAAAAAAATGACGGTCATTTGTACAGATAGAAGTTTAGGTACTGACGTTACATATACAGGTTCAAAAAAAATTGTCTAAGTTACAATAAAGAAATAAACATTTATGCCTTTATTATTTCCTTTCATTTGTGTGCGCACACAGTAAGTTTGGCTTTTTAGGAAAAGAAGACAAAAAAATAGTTTGCATTTTGGTATACCATAATTAAAATTTATATTAAATGTATAATATATTAATAAATGTAAAAAAATATATATATCATGTAGTAAAAAAAACAATGTGGTTACTGCCTTCACATAAGGTAAGAACAAGCCCAAAAAATATCTTTTTGTGATTATAAAGCTAAAGTCATTTAACAAAAAAATATTGCGTTTAGAACCCCTCTCATCCCGCGAAGTAAATAACTTTGCAATTATGAAGTTTAAAGGAACTAGATAAACTTTGTAAATACCCTTGTGTAGGCCAGCAAACCAATGAGTTAAGTAATTTAATATAAATTAAGGATAACAAATCCAGGAATCTGCATAAAGCAGGGGCAGGTAAAGGTTTAGTTAGTGCGTCTGCCGGCATGTCGGGGGGAGGACAGTAGGTAAGAATCACATTCTGAAGATTAATTTCTCGCGCGATGAAATTATGCAATCTCAAGATGTGTCTTGTTCTACTCTTCGATTCTAATGCTCCCAGACTTGCTATGGCAGACGTTGAGTCAGTATAAATGATTGTGGGGAAAGAAACAAACTCCCCTTGTCCTAAGTCCGTTATGAGGTCCCAAAGACATTTCAGTGACTTTACGCATTCGTTTATAGCGATTATTTCGGCTTCGCAGCTGCTCAGGGCGACTAAACGTTGCTTCTTAGATGACCAGGTTATGGTATTTTTCCCCATTTTGATCAAAATTCCAGAGTATCCTTTACTCTGTGGGGTGACACACCAGCTAGCGTCAGCGAATGCCCACAAAGGACCCGTAGATGGGGTAAAAACGAGTGATGTGTCGCAGGTGTGTTTAAGATAAGAAGCGACGCCCTTAAGAGCAGTCATATGCAAATGTGTAGGCGATTTAGCATATGTCGACAGCCTGGTAATTGCAAAGGCTATATCCGGCCGCGTGCAAGTCATTACATACATTAAGGAACCGAGAAGAGATTGGTAATTGGTAGAATCGACCGGTTGTGAATCCGCAGTATCATCAAGGTTCACATGAGGGCTTAGTGGCATGGTCTGATGTCTTGAAAGCCATAATCATGCAGGATTTGCTTGGTATAATGTAATGTGCCTGTGATAGATGAATTGAATCGTTCACTTGTGACACATTCATACCTAGCAGATGCTTTACCACTCCTAACTCCACGAGGTCGATTTCTTGTTTCACTTTGTCCATGATGGAGGTTAGGATGGAGACATTTGTTGTTGCTGCCACGATGTCATCCACGTAGACTGTTAAGAGAATGGTGCACCCAGCATTGGTGTAGTAAAAAAAACAATCGGGATGGAGTGAATTTTAATCGGGTAAGAAGCTGACACAATTTTACGTACCAGCATCTTCCACTTTGTTTGAGGCCGTAAAGTTATTTTACGCAATTTGCAGATGTGATTAACTGGAATTGATAATCCCTTGGGTGGCGATAGATATATGGTGTGTTCTATCGGTGCGTGAAGATATGCACATTTGACGTCATACTGGCGTAGTGACATCCCTGTATTTGCAGCTATGGCAAACAGTAAGCGGAGGGATTCCATTCTGATGACATGTGAGAAAGTTAACTCATACTGGCTCCCGTAGACTTGTGACGAGCCGATAGCCACCAACCTTGCCTTGAATCTGGACACCGAACCATCAGGATTGTATTTGATGCGGTAGATCCATTTGCTCTTTAAAATTTTGACACTTGGTGGTGGAAGCTCTAAATCCCAGACATGATGAAGCATGAGTGAATTCAATTCATCTTGCATGGCCTCTTCCCATTGATGATGTTGGGGAGAAGCGAGTGCTTGTTCATAAGACTGGGGTGTGATTGGCGGAGTGATTAGCAAGTCGGAGTCAGTAAAGTCAGGATGACATAAGGCGGCACGTTGTTTTTCTGCCTTCTTTGTGAACGTCGTAATACCGGTTGTGGGACTTCAACGGGTGGTTGGTTCACTGGTGATTTAGACGAACAAACTGGAGCATCTTCCATCGATGTGGTTTCTGATGGAGGTGTAACCATTAGCGTGTCCTCATTATCAGATAGGACCTGCATTCTTGTCTCGTCTAATGTTAAAGTGGGTGAGATTGGCGGTACGATCTGAATGATATGTGGTTCATCAGGCTGTGGTGCTTCAAAAACTGGGGGTTCCATGTGAATTGGAAATACCAGAGGAACAGATGATGGATCTGATTTTCTTGTGAACTCTGGAAATACCTTAGGAAAGAAACGAACGGTACGTGCTCGTAAAAACTTGCTCTCATTGAGCGCATAAATAAGGTACCCAGGAGATGAAGCGGAGTATCCCATAAAAACACCACTTTTGGCGCGAGCGTCAAATTTTGATCGGTGCGACTTGGGTATATAATAGTATACTAGGCAACCGAAAGGAGCTCGATATTTGATGGTCGGTTTCTTTTTGGACCATATCTCTTCAGGGGACTTAGTTTGACCTCGTCTAGGCATAGAATTCAGATTAAATGCTGCTGGTCGCAGCATGGTCCCAGAATCGGTGCGGAACTTTTGACGATGCAAGAAGAACTCGAATTCCATCGCAAATGGAGCGTACGGTTCTCTCAGCAACACCATTTGACTGGGGGTTCTCAGGAACGGTGAATTGTTGAGATATGCCTTGCTTCGTACAGAACTCACGTAGCTCCGCATTGGTGAATTCTGTTCCATTATCGGAACGTATATACGCCAGATTTTGTCCTGTAGAGCGTTGTAGCTTTAGTATTAAGTCTATTAACGCTTTTGGCACTTCACTTTTTGTCGGAGTAGCACAAATGAAAGTTTTTCGTGAGAAGTCATCGACGGCTACTAACAGGAATTTGTTTCCATGGATAGAAGTGGTAGGCATTGGTCCCACTGTATCCACGTGAAGTAGCTGTAAAGGACGTGTTGACCGTTGACCTTGTACAATGTTGTGAGGGGCGTTGCATAATCGTGCCTGAAGGCATGCAACGCCCCTCACAACTGGTCATAATTGGTTGATCATAATGCCGCCCCTCATAATTGGTTGGTCATCAATTAATGGCGGCAAAACTTCAAGACCGCGCATGCTATGGTGTTTCACGGCTGCGGTGAGTTATTTTGATGACGGATAGCCCAATGCATTGTGAATGTCATTATAAGTGACAGCCATTGAAAGTAATGGGGGGGTCGTTCGGGAAACTGAATGGATATTTGAGACCACGGGAAGGAACGGGAAGTCCTCCACGCCCTCCTGCGCAGCGATGGTCGTGCCCTTGGGTGAAGTAATGGAATAACCAGTTGGGCCGAAAAGAAGACGGTAACCCTGCTTTGATAATTGACTCATGGAGACAAGATTAAGGCACGCGTTTGGGGCATAAAGCGCGCCATGGAGTTGTAAAACTGCTCCTGAATCTAATAACACGCTTGCCGCACCTGTACCGATGGCAGCAATCGTTTTCTTAGGGTCTGCAGTATGTATAAGCTTATGACAGCTTTGAAAAGAATCAAAGAACTGTTTTTCTTTAATTAAGTGAAATGAGCTGCCCGTGTCAACTATCCAATCCTTGTTTGGAACACCAACACAGTTGGCTGCAGGTTTCTTGCTTTGTCCTTTTGTACCCGATTTGCGAGGCTTACGCTTAGGACGTGAAGCTGATGCACGAGGTATGCGCTTTGTTGATGCAGGATCCTGCGAACGAGAGGGTATCGCGATGTGTGAAGTAGCTGGACCTGCAGTAGTGGGATAAATTTTGGACGAACAAACCGTTTTTACGTGTCCTCGGCCTCCACAATTATGGCATGTTACGTCATTTGTTCGACGGGCATTTGGACGTGGACGCGGGGAAGAAACAGAGGTGGCACACGAGGCACATTTAGTGTGGTGTGGTCCTTAAAAACCACATTTAGTTGACTCAGGAAGGTTTCAATTGACATTGATGGGTTTGATTGGACCGCGAGGGAGAGAGATATTTTCTTGGACATATTTGGCTAGCCCTTTGGTTTCGAGAAAAGGTTAAAACTCGATACGTCCATTGATTATAATTGGCACTCGTTGGCCTAGGGAGGGAACGACCCTCTTCAAAATATGATTCCTCCATATTGTATTAAAATAAAAGAAAGAAACCACGAACCTCTGCTACCATATTGTATTAGAGGGGGAAGCAAAGTAATATAATATTTAAAGGGTGATACTTTAAAGGAAACCCCGAAACTTAAGAATGAACGTGGCTCGTTAAAAGACTTTTATTTTGGTTTTAAAAAATGCAATATTTATTTATAAAATATCAAAATATTCTATATAAAAGAATGTTCTATACAATATGATTTAATTGAGGAATAGGCATTGCGATCTCAATTACAAAAGAAAAAAATATTTCTCGGAATACAATAAAGAAATTTAAATTTAAAATGAGTTTAGTCTCCTTATGATGAGGAAAATCGTGAAATAATAAAAACAAAATTAAAATTCAAGTCACCAATCTTGAAGAAACTTGGGAGATGAAAGAAAACTCAAGGATGTAGTCTATTGAAGATGGTAGTCTATTGAAAATGTTGTTGATGGTAGAAATAAAACCAGTCTATTGACGATGTAGATGAAGTTCTTGTGCAGATAATGTTGATAGGGGAAAACGATTATCTTGAAGTACAGATGAAATTTTGAAGGGTCGATCCAAATTTTTGGGATAAATTTCATATAAAAACGTTTTCGAGAATTTTTTTCTCATCATCAGTTGATTAAATATTTGAATGTTGAAAACAGTTGAAATAAGAATTTAACAATTGATATAAAGGTGATGAAGCTAAGTTGATTGTAATTGTTGGTTATGATTGTTGGCTATTGTATATTAGGGTGATTGTTGTTAAAAAGTAGTGTCCATTTATTGTTTATTTCTATTGATGGTTTGGCTAAATTTTTGTTATTTGTAATGATATTTATTGTTTCTTTAATTAATCTTTTTTATAATTTTCTTCTTTTCCAATGATTTTTGTGTTATTCCAATCTGGTGTGTGGTTTTTTTTGATACAATGATTTACTAAATGGTTGTTTTTGTCTTTGTGGCGAAGTTCTCTTTCATGTTCTTTTAATTTTATTTCTAATTGTCGTTTAGTTTGACCTGTGTAGATATGTTCACAATTTTTACATGGTATTTGATAAATTATATTTCTAGTATTCCATTTTTCTTTATTATTTTGACATATTTCTTTGAAATTGATTTTTGTGTTATTATTTTGATTGATTGTTGTTTTTTGGTTGGTGGTGGTTATTAATGTTTTAGTAATGTTATTTGTTATTTTTGGTATGATTTTTATGTTTGGTATTTGTTCTAATATTTTTTTCTGTCTGTGGAAAATTTTATTATTGTATTGTATTGAATATCTTTTTTGTTGTTCTTGTAGAATTGGTATAGTTTTTGTTGTATTGTTTGTAAACGCATCTATTAAAATTTTGTTTATTAAAGTTATTGGATATTTGCTTTTTAATAGGTTCAGTTTAAGTTTTTTTAAATTTGTAGGAATATATTTCGGGGATGTAAGATTTTTTATTCTTTGTAAATATTGTTTAATAGTGTTAATTTTTTGGTTTATGGGTTGTTGTGATAAGTAATGTGGTATGTTGTTATCTTTTGTTGGTTTTTCATATATCTCAAAATCTAGATTTTCATTTTTTATGATGTTTATATCTAAAAATGTGATACGGTTGTTGGTCATATTGTGTAAATTTTAAAGGATATCGTTTTTCTAATAGGTGTATTAATATTTCTATTGGTTTGTTTGTTATGACTAGGATGTTATCTACATATCTCATCTATATTTTTATGTGTTGTTTGTGTTGTGATTCGTTTAGTAAATTGTGCTCCTTGTTATTTAAATAGATGTTGGAAAGGATTGGTGATAATGGGTTACCCATGGGTAAGCCTTCAATTTGTGAATATATTTTTTCATTGAATTCTAATTGATTGTTGGTGAAACATAGATTTATGGATTGTATGATTTTTAGTACTTTCGTGTAAGGTAATTTTGTTTTTAATTGTTTTCTTATGATGTCGAGAGTTGGTATGATTGGGATACTATCATATTTTTTCAACTTTTTCAACATTCAAATATTTAATCAACTGATAAGAAAAAAATTCTCGAAAACGTTTTTATATGAAATTTATCCCAAAAATTTGGATCAACCCTTCAAAATTTCATCTGTACTTCCAAGATTATCGTTTTCCCCTATCAGCATTATCTGCACAAGAACTTCATCTACATCCTCAATAGACTGGTTTTATTTCTACCATCAACAACATCTTCAATAGACTATATCCTTGAGTTTTCTTTCATCTCCCAAGTTTCTTCAAGACTGGTGACTTTAATTTTGTTTTTATTATTTCACGATTTTCCCCATTATAAGGAGACTAAACTCATTTTAAATTTAAATTAATCATTTAAACTCCTTAATTCAATAATTCATATCAATAAAGAAATACTTAAATGTACGTTAAATACGGCAAAACACTGTAACGAGAAATATTAATCGCTACATTGAGTGAATTAACTTTAAATATAAAAAAAAGAATTGAGACAGACCAATTCCTTATAAAAAATAAGGAAAAGAAATTTCAAATTCCCCTTAAATGTCTAAAGAAAGACTGCGAAATGATAATCAATTATTAATGGGGAATAAAAAAAAATTGAAATTGTGCAGCATGGCGTCCCTTGTGCGCGTTATTGTTGAAATAGCATTAAAAGAAATTTCATTATTATCTTATGGGGTAACCCGCAAAACAATGCTGCTCGATAAAGAATCATGGCTGCCGCGAGAAAGTGAGAAATTCAATAAGAAACTAAACATCGAACGGCAGGGTAGGAGTAATTTTCAGAGCATTGGAATTGAAATGATAAATGGAAGATGAACGCCATGCTGCAGGCTAGGATTGACGTGGAGGATCAGAAGGAGGGACGACTGGTCAAGCTGGAAGTGGTCTGACTGAAATAAAAAAAAACAGTAACCACGGAAGGAACATCAACAATAGTGGGACACACATCCTCGTGCTCACGAAAATTATTCGCGAGGGACAACTAGCTGCAGACAATGATAATCACGCGGAGACTTTTTAATTAACATTTATTAAAACAATATATACTCAACAATCACTGTCTGCAAAACAGTAAAAAAAACTTAAAGAATAGAAAAAATAGAAACTTAAATTTATATCTATTTTTACATAAAAAAAATCTGAGTTTTCCCGAACAATTTTCCAATTATTTTTATGCTCTACAATGACCAATAATGAAAGACAAATTGTGTGCAATACAAGGTGTCTCAGAATTCATTGTACAAACTTCTACGTGAGTTAGTATTGGTGATTCTAAGCAAAAAAGTTCATATGAACGTGGGTCCGAATTTGAACGATAACTGAGATATGAACAGAAATAAAAATGCCGCCATCAAGATCAACAAGTTAATAACTCAGGTTCTGTAAAGCCTAGATTAATCGAATTCCAACAAGAAGTTTCCGAGTTACTCATTCAAATACATAACACGTGCTCACTTGTGAGTACTAACTAGCACTTGTTACAATTTTGACTGTTACTCGGAAACTTCTCGTTGGAATTCAATCAAATTTTAACGGTATACACAGTCTTATGTACCCTGTTATTCCCCCGAATTTCATTAATCTAGGCTTTACAGAACCTGAGTTATTAACTTGTTGATCTTGGTGGCGGCATTTTTATTTCTGTTCATATCTCAGTTATCGTTCAAATTCGGACCCATGTTCATACGAACTTTTTTGCTTAGAATCATCCATACTAACTCCCCTAGAAGTTTGTACAATGAATTCTGAAGGCGAAGGAAGAGGGGAGTCGCGGACTCGAGGTTTCGGAACGCGAATATTCTGGAACAAGAAATATCGCTCGAGTTAGCGCTCACCCCTTCCGTTAAGTGGTTTGGTCGGCGAGGTGAGCGACTGGGAAAAAATTGTTATGAGAGAGGACAGTCAAGTGCTCGCTACGATTAAGACGGAGGAAAAAAAGGAAGCGGCGAGGACTTCAAGTGAAGAGTGGGAATGCGAGCAACGTTGAGAAGCAGGAACATGCTTCAAATGTGAGATTTGAAGGTTGGAGTTTCTCTCAGACGCATGCCGGCTTAAACGAAGAAAACGGCTCAGCGGCAGCTTTCTCTTATCAGGACATAACTGTTTCTGTATTCCCTAACGATACTGCGTCGAAATTAATTGGCAGTTCGGTTTTCCTGTCTTCAACGGTTTCTCAGCGAAATGTTTCGACAGTTGCTAATATTATTTCTAATTTTCTAGAAAGCGGACAAAAACCGAAAATCTCAACGCTCGAATAGAGGTATTCCCGTGAACGAAGGAATTTTTGTGGACTCATCTCTTGCTGCATTATTACATGGTAGTAATTTATTTATTCGCCAGAAAATTGTTGCGTTAATGAATTGTCGTATTCATTCTTCTAACTGGAATTATCTGTCCGTTGTCATTATAAAGAACTTTAAATTTATCAAAAGTATTTCGGGAAGCGAGCATGATACAAGAGCAAATTATGGTATCAGGAATTTTCCGCTCGGCTTACCCGGTTATTTGGAGGAAAATTTCGGGGCTTTGATGCCATTGAACTAATTATTTGAATTGTCGTATTTCTGAGTGGAATAAATCAACGGTTTACAAAGAAACAGTTTTCAGGAGGATTTTTGCGACTGATTCTTGGCGAATTGATAAAATTAATAGATAGTTTTGGATTAATGTAAGATTAGGGGTTACTGCTTATTGACGCCCCTAAATGATTATACTAAGAAAATTTAGTTCGTGTTTTTATAATTGGATCTTTATTCTTTGACCTTTGCATATATGACTTTTTAATTAAGCTTTAATGCTAATATCTTTAAAATTTCTATGGATTTCATTTCTGATGAGAATGCTACACTCCTTGTAGATAATGCGGTTTGAAGAGTCTACGGAGTTATGGACGTAATTCTTCTTGCTGTGCTACTGCATTCGTCGGGCCGAAAGAGTTCTTCGCAGTTGGTGGAATTCACAACTCGACATCTTGTTACCAGGTTGTGTGCGATCGGCGGAGTACTTACCTCATCGTCTTTCGTCAACCGGCGTAAAGGGTTCATTCATGCTTTCCATTGCCAATATATCTGCAAAAGCCACCTATTGATTATTTGCATTTGAGAATAATATACTTACAAGTGATCAGCATTGTATCTGTGTGATTTCCAAATTATTGAATAATATACTGTTATTTTAGTTACTCATCTTTATTCTCTCTACCTTTATATTTTATACGTGACAATAAATAAGGTTCATTAAGGCCTGGCGGCCAGGTGGCCGAGAGGGCTAGGGCGTAGCTTTCTAGTTCTCGATCCCAGCTGGTCGTGGGCATGGATGTTTGTGTTTGTCTCGGGCTGCGTACAGATATAACTCGTGTAAAAGGCCGCAAAATGACCTGAATAGTTGACGCCAAAAATTCTAATAAACCAAACCATTAAGGCTTGGCGCTAATGGGCAACAATCAGGCGACGGCGACTGAATCGGTCGAATGGGATGGTCACTTGTGGAATGAAAATGGTTACCAGCAATATACAGGTTACATGCTAGCGACAAGCCAGGTTTAAACGAGGCAACAAGGTTGCCTCCACCATTCTGTCATGTGATTGAGTACAGCCTATGAGCATATACCACCTGCGTTTCGCGTGTTAAAACAACATGGATGATCAAGTAATGACGGATAGCACAGCCTGGACCACGGAAACAATACCTCCACAAACAAGTATTGTAACTCCTTCGATGTTTTCGCTGCCATCCATCTTGATATTTGCTTGTCGTAATAATTGCATCATTCCCAAATCATTTGATTGTTGCAGCTTACTAACCGTTGCCGCTCTGTTGAACAAAATGGTTTCCACATTTGCGCTATCTATCGCCTCAAAACAAACAAAAATAACGTTTCCACTGATGTCATATGTCGGAGCAGCGTGTTGATTCGACATTGTTGCCCCATTTACGCCGGGCCCGTAGCTGATGAGAAAGACAGGCCTGGGCCAACGCCTCCTATAAAGAAAGCCTCCACACTGAAACGTCATACATTTTTACATCAGCTTATAAAATATATTAATCCAATTGATATAATCAATGGACAATAAACGTAATCCTCACAGGCCACGACGAAATCATGTCCTAGCTTTTGACCCTCCATGCCCTAGTTTTTGCGATCAGCTGTCCCCTTTTTTCCATGTTATTCCTGCTCTGTAAATGTAATTTTCCTACATTTTGCAAATAAAAAAATTCGAAAGGTTAGATGAGGGCTGCTGTTTTGTATTAATTTTTTTATTTATTTTTTGAAGATTAATAAATGAAAGGTCTTAAGCGGGTTTTTTCACGCCAAACCTCAGATGTTGAAATTGTTTATGAAAATAGGAAAGAAAATTCCACAGCCTGGGTTCGAACCAGGAACCTTCTGCTCACCGTGCAGATACGCCAACCAATTGCGCCACTGTGGACATGGAAGCATTAACGTTATCTATATTCCTTAGGGCTGGTTGGAGCAGTACCCAGTACGCAGGCTAGGATTATCTTTTCTACTGGCGTTTTTATCGTTAAAGATTAATAAACGAAAGGTCCCAAGAGGATCCTCTCGTGCCAAACCTCAGACGTTGAAATCATTGATGAAAATAGGAAAGAAAGTTCCACAGCCTGGGCTCTAATCAGAAACCTTCTGCTCCCAATTTATTTTTTGCTTGTCTGTTTGAGCTTCCAGGATGTTTGCATACTTCGTCCTTTGTTAACCGCATTTCTACCAATAATAAGTTCTAAATTTGGTCGACTTATAATAATGTAACAATGTATGACGTTTTAATGCCGAGGCTTTCTTTATAGGAGGCGTTGCCTGGGCACTCAAGAGTCACCTGACCACAGTATTCTGAGCAACAATGCAACTTTCATTGTCTCCATCCGATTTTAAAAATTGTTTTTTCGTTTGTTTGAAACAATGGAGGGTGAATTGTTCCTCAGACTACTGTGATCAGGTTTCTTTTGAGTACCAAGGCCTGTCTTTTTCGTTGGAAAAAAAGCCTAAGGAAAACCACCTAAAGAGAAATGTTAACCATGTGAGCGCGGAAATCTCATACATGGTTAACATTCCAGAGGTGGGCCGCGGTCTCAGAGACCACATCACTACATTTTCGTGAATATCTTCTTATGAATTTATCAGAAACAAATGACCACTTCTGTATTATTCCATTTTGGACCCTTCTAGAAGTCAGTATGTCATAACCTGCGATTGCTTGCATAAATTCCCACCAAATTCGTTACTAAAAAGTTTTGATCTAGAAGTCATTTATTTTACTTCTTTTTAATTTATTATTACCTAAACATTCTCTAGTTAATTCCCAATATATTTTTTGTTTATTATTATTTTACTACATAGAAACTTTTATTTAAAAACAAATCTTTGAAGAAATTGCATAATGCTGTTTCTGAAT
>JAHWFO010017706.1:180694-205170 GCA_023313115.1 Rhysida immarginata | reverse complement strand
GCCGCACCTACTACCGATAAAAAACTTTATACCATAATTTCTCAGCTTAAGGCATCTTCGATCCCAGATCCAGTAAGTTTGCGTCCCGATATTATTAAAACAAGCATTAGCTCGGCCGCTCGCCTTAATATTCAATTGCTCGTTATCTACTGGCTTATATCCTTCTGGTCTCAAAACTGCGCTAGTAACCCCAGTATTTAAAAAAAAACGGATCCCACACTTTATACTAATTACAGGCCAATTACAGCCTTGTCAACAATATCTTAGGTCTTTGAAAAATTATATGCGTATTTCTCAGTACATCCATGCAAAAAACTTCATTAATCTAAGCCTACACGGTTTTACCCCTAGAAGTAATGTGGACACAGCTTGTAACGATCTACTCGAATTCATTTCGTCTGAAATGGACAGTAATAAATTTGTGGCTGCTCTGTTCATTGATTTTACCAAGGAGTTTTACACTGTCCCCACCCAGTTGTTATTGTTGAAATTAGCTACATACTATTATATATGCGGGATCCCATTAGCCTGGATTGAGGATATTTTTACACGATCGTAGAATAAAGTGATCAAAAACTGGCCCCAACTTTTTAAAATTAAGCTTAAAGACAACTTTTTATTTGGTGATCGACAAATAAAATGTAAACCAGTAAATGCTACTTAGTTTAATACATTTTTGTGGTTTTTCTATTTTTTATTGTACTTTATATATAATATTCATTAATAATATTCGAATTTAGAAAAATAACCAAATACTGGCCATTTTTTACTTACTTCTGGCCATCATATGTCCAAATTCTGCCCAGGGCCAGAAATAAATTATATAAGACCAGTAAATGGACATTTGGACGATCAACTAAAATAACATTGCAATTATTCGCATTCATGAGATATTAAAACAAATTAAGTTTAGTAAAAAAATGTTATTAAACACATATAAGCATATGGAAAACATTTTAATTATTAAAACTTTTCTTTTTGGTTTTCTCTTTTATAGCAGTTTGTTTGGATTTATATTTTTTTTCTTTAGCTTGGTTTTTAACAAATGCTTCAACTTTCAAATTGTACACATCGCACATCAATACAAGGTATATAAAATTCTCTGTCTGTCTGTTCGCTATGCATGCCAAAGGGCTGGACCAAACTTGATGAAATTTTGCATGGTAATTCAGGTGGACTTAGGAAGGTTTTAGGCAGGTGAAATTGATCCGAGGTCAAGGTCATGGTGGATATATAACCCTTTTTTACCTCCCCCCCTCCCCCCACACACATTCCCTTTTTTTTAGGGGGATCTAATTTTCCGTCATCCCAAAACGCACAAAGGCTGTTGAGCTGAATGCTTCTTTGAAGATCTCCATGCTATGACAACATGTTCTAAAACTGGAACTGAAGACCAATATGAGAGTTCGTCTGTTTCGAGATTTAACAGCTGAGCACTTTTCACAGCAGCTGCTTGCCGTTGGCAGCGGAAGATTGCCTTGTACCAACAGCTCGACATGCATGATTAGCAAAATAGATGAGCTCAAGGCAAAAGTCTTTTCTAGCATGAACAACAACTACAAGGACTTCACCTGATTGTGTCAACGTTCGATTTTGGCTCCACAAAATGATGAAGTCGAAAAAAATTATGCGTGAAACTACGTTCTTTCCGATCTATTGACACCGTTGTCAATCAGGATGAAGCTGTAGATTTTCCAACTGTGTATCTAAACTTTGTGTAGCCACCTGGAATGTCACCGCACCAACTTATCTTCAAAGAAGGAGCTCCAGTCATTCTGCTGCGAAATTTGCACCCTCAACGATTGTGCAATGAAACAAGGTTAGTCATCAAAAGCATGAAGCCTCAAGTTTTCGAGGCTATGATCACAGGGAAATACAAAAATGAAATTATGTTATTCCAAGAATCCCATCGATTCTATCAGACACAGATTTGCCATTTCAGCTCAAGAGACTGCAATTTCCTCTTAAGCTCAATTTCACTATGTTAATCAACAAGTCTCAGGAACAATCTCTAAGGATGGATTTGATCTAAAGTCTCCTTGCTTTTCTCATGGTCAGCTGTATGGTAGTTGCTCACGTGTTGATAGTCCACATTATCTCTAGCCAGAAAGGTTTCACTTAGAACATTGTTTAATTCCAAGATCCCCATTAATGAATTCCATGTTTTGTACGTGTTTGTGTATAACTTGAGTTTTTTGAAAGAGAAGAAAAATTAATTACCTTATGACTGTGGGTATTACTTACCGTAAATAAGGCGAAGAAACATAACCACTTTCCACAATATTATTCATTCAGTCATGTATATGTATTTCGACCGCTCTGCAGTCTTCATCAGCATTTGATGCACAGTGAAAAGGATGAGAGAGGGGTTCATGTAATAGGAAGTAAAAGGCAACAGAAATTGCCAGTTGAAGTAGGATTACCCCAAGGTGTTACATGACACTTTGTTTTTATGCTCGAGGTGTTACATGACACTGATACTGGTTTCACAAAGTAAAGGCTTTACAAAGTGACAAAAGGATACAAGAATTCAAAGTTACAAATAATAAGAGAAAAAAAATTAAAACCATAAAAACAATAAATAAATGAATAAATAAATAAATAAATAAATAAATAAATAATAAATAAAAATAAATCAAATTTAGGTAATCCGGTGTGAAGTAAAAAAAATTAATCCAGTTACAATAATAAGGAAAAATAAATAAATAAATAAATAAAAAATAAATAATTAAAAAAATAAATACGTAAAAAAACCAAACAGAACAAAACTAAAACATAAGAATCGGGTTGAAGTAACAAAGATTACAATATTAAGGACCAATAAATAAAAATATAAGTAAATAAATAATTAAAAATAAATCAAATATAGGAATTCGGGAGAAAGGAACAAAAATTAACAAAGATATAAAAGTAAGGAAACAAATCTATAAATGAATAAATAAAAAAAATCAGTATAATAATCCGGGATGAAATAACCAAAAATTAAGAAAGTTACCAGAAAAAAAAACAACAAAACAAAAACTTAATATAGGAATCACGGTTGAAGTAAGCAACAAATTAAAAAAACAAACGACACGAACTGCTGGTAAAATTACAATAACATACACAACCTTGGAAAGTAACACAATATAATTATTTGATGAAACTGCAGATTTTGAAACAATTAGAAATATCTGTTGGGCCTTGATCCTGATTCAGTAGTTTATCTGGTGGCCTCTTGGAGATTTCCAATGATTCAAGAAGTTGAGCGATCTTCATTTGTTGCACTTGTGAAGTATCTCGTAATTGTTCAGGTTGGCATTATGTCTGGTTTTTAGACTGTGCTGGGCGAATGCAGAAAGTTCAAGTTTTGAGTTCTTAATGAGGTTTTGAGTTAGCTCATTTACTCCAGCTTGCTGTTCAGGTGGTACTCCTTTGTACCCCCGAGTTTTCATTTTAGGGTTATTCCATTTTGATATGTTACTCTTAAGTTGAAGGAGTGGGCAACCTTCGGTAGGACTAAATATTTTTCTTCCCTTCTGGTGGTCGGGGTTAGGCATGTGATTTCACTAATTTTCTTTTTTTCCCCTCCATTTTCTTTGTAATTTTGTTTATAATTTCCTCGTTATAACCATTAAAGTTGGCAAAATGTTTGATTCTGTGGAATTCTTCCTCCATTGCTTCCTTAGATAATGGGATAAAATGATTGAAGGCTGCCATCTTATGGGAATAGCAATGGTTTGACATTCCATGGATGTATGTCGGGACAAAGTTTGGCTTTCTGTATATGTCAAATTTTAAATCCAAACCTTCTTTTTGTACCATTATGTCAAGGAAAGGTAATTTTCCCTCTCTTTCAATTTCAATCGTGAAGCTAATGGATGAGACCAAACTGTTAATCTCAGATAGGAAGTTACTAATATTATAGTTTTTACTGTCAAAAACCGTGAAAATATCGTCTACATATCTGTACCAAATGTTTGTAAAATATTTGAACGAGGGGTAGCTTTATTTTCTAAGTGTCTAATGTATAAATTTGTTAGGAAAGGACTGATTCAGCAGCCCATTGGGGTGCCGTCAGTTATCTTATAAAAATTATGGTTGAATTGAAATATATTTTTTGCAGCATAAATTGGCTATCATCATTATCTCTCGTACTCATAACGAGGAAATTATAAACAAAATTTTAAAGAAAATAGAGAGAAAAAAGAAAATTAGTGAAATCACAAGCCTAACCCCGACCACCAGAAGGGAAGAAAGATATTTAGTCCTACCATATAATAATGATCTCACAAGGGGCCTACCAAAATATCCCACTCCAACTTAAGGGTACCATATCAAAATGGAATAACCCTAAAAAGAAAACTCGAGGGTTTCTAAGGACCGAATACCACCTGAAGAATAAGCTGGAGTATATGAGCTAAAATGTCGGTCATGTGACCTCAGCTATATAGGACTAAGCTGCAGGATGATTAAGACCCACATCAAAGAACATTGGTCCTGTATTAAGAACTCAAAACCGAGATTATACAGGCTAACTCATATAATGAAAAACCATTGTTAAACGGGCGAAATAGCCATTACCTCCCAGAGTTTTACATCTTTATACAAGGTCTTTATAATTAAAGTTCCATTTTGACATGGCCATAAAAAAAAAGCTACTGGTCCAAAAGCTATAATACTTGGTAATATTATACAAGAGGGCATGGGAAGTTCATACCCACCAAAAAAATTAGTTAAAAAGGTCACCACCAGCATGGAATGGCGCTCTAAACAATATTCGTATACGAAATTAGACACGAAGACACAGGTTAACAATGTGGTTTATGCACATGCGCTTGGTTTTCAGAAATAAGAAAGGGAGCCTCGTTGTCAGTACGCCTCATTTGTTACTAGTCGACGATGCCTGTTACCATGCAAGACCGTGCGATTCTGGTTAAATGTTATTATGAATGCAATAGCAATGTGCGGCAAGCTTTGCAACATTATCGTACCGTTCGACGAATACATGTACGTCGGGGCCAATGACACCGCAAAGTTTGAAGAAAATGATGGCAAAGTTTGAAGCCACAGGTTTGTTATCGGTAGCACCTGGCCGAGGAAGGAAACCCGTCTCTGAGGCAACCGTGGAGGCTGTTTCAGTAGCCGTAGAGGAAGCAAAAATGGAAACCTCACAAGGGGCGTGCAGCGTAAGTGCTGTTGCACGTCGAATGGACTTACCACTGAGTACGGTGTACAAGATCGTAAGTAAAGTGCTGCGGTACTACCCATACAAAATCCACCTTGTTCAACAACTCGAACCTAACGATCTTCCTCGTAGAGAAACCTTCGCATTGGAATTCCTTGCACGGATGGAGGTGGACGAGCATTGGCCATAGAACATTTTGTGGACGGACGAGGCACATTTTTACCTGAATGGGGATGTCAACACCCATAACTGCAAAATGGAACTGAAAGATGCGATACGCCGACAGGTGCGCAACTTTCCTCCTAATATGCTACGAGCTACAGTTGAGAACGCAGTAATCCGGTGTAACCTGCTTTCAGTAAATAGTGGAGGCCACATTCAACATGTAACTAATTTTAATAACGAATAAAGACTTGTTAACCGGTGTCTTCGTGTCTAATTTCGTATACGAATATTGCATAGAGCGCCATACCATGCTGGTGGTGACCTTTTTAACCAATTTTCTTTTTTGTGGGTATGAACTTCCCATGCCCTCTTGTATAATATTAACAAGTATTATAGCTTTTGGTCCAGTAGTTTTTTTTATGGCCATGTCAAAATGGAACTTAATTATAAAGACCTTGTATATAAAAGAGGATATCCACTGACAGACTCTTCATCGCACAGCAAAATCTACTGAGGCCATCGACTCGAAACTCGGTGGGGTCATAGGACGGATAGCGTAGGGGCGTGCTAAGACGGGGTTTTCCAAAATTCGGACCCCTGCCCCACCAGGCGGCCAGAAAAGAGTTGCACGTTCGGTCGCCTGGCTCCTACCCCAATGAACGTAGATCTCCGAAATTTTGCAGGAAGGTTTCTAGCTACCGTGCCAAAAAAGAAGTTTCCCCGATTTTCGAAATTTGAATTTTAAGGGTGCTGATAGATAGCTGATAGAATTTGATAGATAGCTGATATACCCGGCCTTGCTCGAGCTCTTTTTTGATGACAATTTGTAATAACTGTATGTGAATATACAGAAAAAACTGAAAAGAAAAAAAAATCTTGAATTAATATAGTAAAAATTCATATTGAAAAATTGAAAAGAATTCTTTAAAATGCTCCCAATGGATGGCCTCTCCAACTATAGGCTCTTTAGCAGTTCTACTCGTCTTCGCTCGTTTTGAAATGTTGTCTATATAGTTGAGTGAGTTTGACGCAGTGGCGGAGTAAAAAGGTGGAGAATAATGATAATTTTTTCGACATATACACATTCAGAAATTCCAAAATGATATAAAAAAAAAAAAAAACAGCCCGAGAAACGCCGGGTATATCAACTAGTATAATATAAGCACGAAGCCTTGGTTAAACCAATTAAAATCTTGCTTGAACGAGAATTAAACATGTTTATTTCGTTTACTAAGATAAATTTTAGAATTCAAGTTAATATCTTTTCTGATATATTTAGAAGATGGAGGCTATTTCGGTTTCGTGACAACAGATGGCAATGGTTACCCGGGTAATTTTGCCTCTTTTCGCCATCTTTATTGTCGTCACTTTTTTCATGATATGGGTCAGCCTGTATAATCTCGGAAGCCTCGGCCCAGGACACTCAAAAAATCGGGCACAGTGCCAACCAGAACAATTACAAGACTTCACAAGGTCAAACGCAGATCACTCCACTTCTTGAATCACTGGAAATCTCCAACAGGCCACCAGATAAACTAATGAATCAGGATCAAGGCCCAACAGACATTTCTAATTGGTGCAAAATATGTAGTTTCATCAAATAATTATATTGTGTTACTTTCCTGGGTTGCGTATGTTATTGTAATTTTACCAGCAGTTCGTGTCCTTTGTTTTTTAAATTTGTTGCTTACTTCAACCGTGATTCTTATATTATGTTTTTTTGTTTTGTTTTTTTCCTTATTTATGGTAACATTCTTAATTATTGATTACTTCATCCCTGATTATTATATTAATTTTTATTTATTTTACTCATTCATTTATAGATTTATTTATTTTTCCTTACTTTTGTATGTTTGTTAATCTTTGTTACTTCCTCCCGGTATACTGTATTTGATTTACTTTTAATTATTTATTTACTTATATTTTTATTTATTGGTCCTTTCAATTATCCTATATTTTTTCGTGGACCCATTATGGTTCATTGGAACTTTCAATGCTAAAATATGGCATGTAATATATCAAACGTCTTGGAAAGATGTGCCATGAATGAACATAACGTAACATTAATGATAGTTGAAATTGGTTCAAAGGCACCTGCTTCTCGTGGACCCATTATTGTTCATTGGAAATTTCAACGTTAAAATATGCCATGTAATATATCAAATGACTTGGAATGATGTGCCATGAATGAATATAACGTAAAATTAATGATAGTCGAAATTGGTTTCAAGGAACCTGGTTTTTGTGGAACCATTATGGTTCATCAGAACTTTCATTGATAAAATATGGCATGTAATATATATCAACTTGCAATGACGTGTCATGAATGAATATAACGTAAAATTAATGATAATTGAAATTGGTTCCATGATTCGTGTTTTAATGATACCATCATGAAACTATTGGAAACTTTCACTGCTAAGATATGGCATGTAACTACTTACACCTTATATTATGAATAGTTAGTTTGTGTTAGGCAAATTTTAACAATAGCTAGTAGCTACTCATCCCTTCAATGATACATGCTTACGCAGAAATGCGTTGGCAATTGTTTTTGAAGAAAGATTATTTAATAGGAATCGTATAAGTTCTAATCTATAGAGAAATGCTACTTTCTCCATTTAACTTTTCAAATAGTTTTATTCAGTCTGAACTATTGGTTTCCCTTAGAAGTACGCCTTGCTTAGCAACCATAGGCTTCCTTAGGAACTTCATCTAATTCATAACAATGAAAGGCTTCTTTAGAAATCAAATGCTTTCCTTTTTGTTCTCGATTTCTTTAAAATCCTTTCGGTCCTGGGCATTTCGGTTGCCTGACTTGTTAGGACCGATAGGTACTTATGTTTTCACAATGTGCGTCCGTCTGTCCGTCCGTCTGTATGTTGGTGCTCTCGCTTTCGAACGCTTCCGAATTTTCGACTTCCGTTTTCGCAATTCGATAACTTAGGGAAATCGGAAGACTGAGTTCGTTGGTGGAAAAAATCGGTCAACTAATTCCGGTTCAAAAGGTCAAAAATAACATAGGGGACCACGTATTTCACTATACAGTTCCATGTACAAATGGCCTGTGCATTGCTAAATGCTATTCTCCCTTTAAGATTCTATAGCTAAAACAGACAAAATGCTTGTGAATTAAGTGAAGACACGTGATAGTCTTCCCTGATGGTCTATATCAGTCAGAACTGGTTCAAGGGTGTGTGGTTTAGTGGTACAATTATGGTCCACTGGAAACTTTCAATGCTAAGATATGGCATGTATTATATCAAAGAGCTTGAAATAACATGTCATGATTGAATATTAACGCAAAATTAATGACAGTCGTTCAATGGTATGTGGTTTCATGGAACCAGTATAGTTCAGGGGAAACTTTCAAAGCTCAGATTTGGCATATAATATATAAAACAACTTGGAATGATGTGCCATGCATGAAAATCACGTAAAATGAATGATAGTCGAAATTGGTTCAAAGGTACCTGCTTTTCATTGACCCATTATGGTTCATTGGAACGTTCTATGCTAAAATATGGCATGTAATGTATCAAACGACTTGGAATGATGTGCCATGAATGAATATAACAAATTTATTAATAGTCGAAATCGGGTAAAAGATACCTGCTTTTCCTGGACCCATTATGGCTCATTGGAATGTTCAATGCTAAAATATGGCATGTAATATATCAAATGATTTGGAATGATGTGCCATGAATGAATATAACGTAAAATTAATGATAATTGAAATTGGTTCCATGATTCGTGTTTTAATGATACCATTATGAAACTATTGGAAACTTTCACTGCTAAGATATGGCATGTAACTAATTACACCTTATATTATCAATAGTTAGTTTGTGTTAGGCAAATTTTAACAATAGCTAATAGATACTCATCCCTTCAATGATACATGCTTACGCAGAAATGCGTTGGCAATCGTTTTTGAAGAAAGATTATTTAATAGAAATGCTAATAAATTACAGGAATCGTATAAGTTCTAATCTATAGAGAAATGCTAATTTCTCCATTTAACTTTTCAAATAGTTTTATTCAGTCTGAACTACACGTTTCCCTTAGAAGTACGCCTTGCTTAGCAACCATAGGCTTCCTTAGGAACCTCATCTAATTCATAACAATGAAAGGCTTCTTTAGAAATCAAATGCTTTCCTCTTCGTTCTCGATTTCTTTAAAATCCTATCGGTCCCGGGCATTTCGGTTGCCTGACTTGTTTATTTATTGTTTTTATTGTTTTAATTTTTCTCTTATTATTTGTAACTTTGAATTCTTGTATCCTATTGTCACTTTAGGCGCATTCGTTTATTCGTACGATTTGCACGATGATGACGTCGATAGTGCTCCTCGTGCAATTACCTTTTAGTGCGTTCAGTGCGGTCTCTGTCTCAGTGCACGATATTTCACCGAACGGTCCGTGCGTTTTAAGCTAAATCAACAACATAGCGATGGCTCTACGACTCCTTTTTCATTACCCCAAAAGCCTAAATTTCAAATTTTTAAAGTCTTTTTTCACTTGCGAACTTTTTTTTTAATCTGTATAAACTCTCTTCATCCACTTGAATGCAAAATTTCGACCATCATCGACAGTGATCGAAATCTGGAGTTTCGCTGGATTGGAGGCCGCCATTTGCAATTGTAAAACGCACGAAACGTCCCTGCTTCTACCTTCGTGCGCTTGGACTACACGAAGCTCACGAGAACGAAGTGCACGGAAATCTTCGAACACCTCTCACGGGCCGCACGAGAGCTACTTCACTTCGAACGACTAGTGCGCGCACTCAGTGCAAAAAAATCATATAGAACGAATAAACGAATGCGCCTTTTGTAAAATCTTTAGTTTGTGAAACCAGTATCAGAGTCATGCCTCGAGCATAAAAATAGAAAGTATGATGTAACCCCTCCCCTTTGGGTAATCCTACTTCAACTGGCTATTTCTGTTGCTTGTTACTTCCTGTTACATGAATCCCTTTCTCCTCATCCTTTTCACTGTGCATCAAATGCTGATGAAAACTGCAGAGCAGTCGAAATACGTATACATGACTGAATAAATAATATTGTGGGAAGTGGTTATGTTTCTTCGCCTTCTTTAAGTTTTTTGTTTTGTTCAACAGAATAAACTCTTTCAATTAAAAATTATTCTTGACATGTTTTTTTCAGTTATATCAGCTTTCACTGTTTAGTGTATAGCTTTTTTTTTATTAAAACCCGAGCAACGGGTGAAGGCTAGTCTATATATTATAATACATGCCTCATTATTTGGCCAAATTATTATCAACAATTCCTTGTCGCATTTATGTGGCGAGTATATGGTCATTGTAGTAGGCCAGAAAAAAGACGACTAGCCAGAAAAAAGGTAGATGTGGCTATTAATAGGACTAATTACGTGGTTCAGAATAAAATACATCCCATGGCTCTCCCATTGATATACACTGAACTAAATATAATTATTATTTTTTGTTGTTTTTTTCTCTTTCAAAGAACTGTTTTCTTCATCCATTGCTTTGGTTAAAAAGCTGATACGAATCTGCTGAAAACCTTTCATCGTGGTAATGCATTGGCGGCAATGCAACTTTTTCAGAGTGTTATGAAAGTAGGAAAGAAACTTTTGTTTCGTCACTTCCTGGCTAACAGAGAGAGTAACTACACATACAAGATGAAATTTTGGTTCAGTAAACCCAAGACGGGAACAGTATAAAACAAGATATCAATTACTTTTAACATTTTAAAAGCGGCCAGTATTTGGTCAGTGGTCATGGTTTGGTCACTTTAACCTAATTACTTTTTATCATACTCGGGTTGACATCTGTCAGTGTAATCAGAAATTTAGGGGTGCCTCATGGTTCAATTTATTCTTTAACCTTTTTATCAACGATCTTCCCAATTACTGCGCCCCTATGATAATTACTATGTACGCCGATGATGTTACCGTTTTTTCCGAATCCGATCCGATTAAATTAATACAGTCAACTTAAAAAAGTCCTGCAAAATTTGTATATCTGGATGCGTGTTAACCAATTGCATATCAATGTATAGGGCGAGTCAAAAGTCACAGTACACCCTGTTTTTTCGAAAACCTTGCAGGAATTGGGAAATCTGCATATTCCAGTAAGGCATGGGTGAGGTGTTCTATCTTTTACGGTATGTACCGAACATGGCCGCTATCTTGAAATCGGCCATCTTGAATCTAAGTCAATTTTTTAAATGGAAAGTGAGATATCAAATAACATCTGCATTTTCTGACAATTTCATTCCTGTAAGCAGATTTGAAGTAGACGTTATGGTTCAAAAGTTACAACACGTTTTGTTTCATTTTGTAGCAGGTAACTGAAGATGGCTTTGATCACGGAGGATAGATTTTAGGTCATTTTGATGTCTGGAGAATGAAGTTTCCGTGTCATAGCTGCAGATTTTAACAACCGGCACCTAGAAAGACCTCCAATTTCACACAACACTGTCAGGTGCTTAATTAAGAAATTCCGAGAAACTGGGACTGTGCTTGACAAGGCACGGAGTGGCCGTCCAATAAGTACTACGGAGGAGACAACCTCAGCTATGGTTTTGGCATCCTTCGTCAAGAGCCCACAACGCAGCACACTATGTTTGTCAGCAGAATGTGGAATCAGCCAGTCATCGATCGTACGAATCCTTCATGCTCATCAATGGCATCCATTCAAGATTCAGATGCTCCAGAGGATGACCCACACAAACGTATGCAGTTTTGCACGTGGGCCCTAGAGCAACATCGGCAGGATCCCTCTTTTGCAAAAAGTATCTTTTTCAGTGGTTAGATATTCAATTTCCTGGTCATTGGATTGGCCGACGTGGTGCTGTGGAATAGCCACCCAGATCACATGATCTCACACCACTTGACTTTTATCTGTGGGGTCATTTAAAGCAACTGCAGAGAAAATCAGAAACAGACATCTCCAGCAACGCATTGAAGAAGCGTGTGCCAGCATTTCTGCGGAAATCCTTCTGCGAGTGCATGACGATTGGATTCAGCGCCTTCAAATGTGCCTTGACCAAGAGGAACACTATAGTTGGAAACATTAAATGACTCTCCTTTATGAAGAACAGTCCAGCCTGTAATTCCAAACAAAATGTGTTGTAACTTTTGAACCATAACTGCTACTTCGAATCTGTTTACAGGAATGAAATTGTCAGAAAACGCTGGTGTTATTTAATATATCACGATTTCAAGATGGCGGCCATGTTCCTTACATACCGTAAAAGATAACCACCTCACCCATACCTTTACTAGAATATTCAGATTTCCCAATTTCTGCAAGGTTTTCGAAAAAAATAGGTTGCACTGCGACTTTTGACTCACCCTGTAGATAAAACTAAGGTTACTCTTTTCCATCAGCGCAATAAGCGAGGCGTCCCAGACTCCTCATTAATTTTTTTTTTACGATCGTCCGATTTCCACGGTGAAATCGTTCAGATATTTAGTCCTCACTTGGGATTTGCACATAGATAGCCTATTAACTAAATTAAACTCGAAGCTAGGTCTGATCTCCAGACTTTCTCATTTACCCACTAACATCTTAATGCTGCTTTGTTATGCCTGGATACACTCCAATCTACTTGTACGTTTATTTATTATTTTTGGGGGATCAAGCATAACTTATAATTTAATTAGGCTGTTTAAGTTGCAAAAATGGTTTGTTCGCATTCTGTTGGGTATTCCCAAACGGATTTCTGTTTCCCATAATTATACGTCACTGGGTATTCTTACTGTTTATCAATTTACAATCCATTTCATTCATATACAAATCAATGAATTCATTAACTACTCCTGTTACAGTCCTGGACAAAACTATTGGACCAGTCCAGAGGTGCAAAATGAATTTATTTGATTCACATTCCTGTGTACAGTATAATTTGTAATGGACAATAAAACATATTTCTAAAAAAAAAAACAAGTTTAAAAAAATATATTTTTTCATTTGTGAGCTACAAAACGCAATGGACAAAATTATAGGACAAGTGTCATTGACAAGAAAATTTTTTACTCTTTTTGTTGTAATTATTTATTTACAACAATTTTAACGTAAACTAATACTGTGTTTGCTTTCCATTTAAACGTATCACTTCAATTAAACGGACTGTCATCGGCTCAGTCAATTTTTTCAATCTGTCGAGTGGGATATCAGCCCATGCTTTTGTAATGGCGCTTTTCAAATCTTTTATTACCGCTTTCCACGGGAATAAATGCTTCGCACCGCATCACCACAGAAGTTCTCAATGGGATTGAGATCAGGACTTATCTTGTACAGATGGTAGATTACCGCAGAACGATAATCTGCAGCACTTACTCCTTCGAGGGATTTTTGCGCATCCCAGTAACTAACGACTGCTACGAGATGACAGTAGCAGCCAGGACCGACGGCTTAACGTGCCCTCTGAAGCACGGAGGGTTCATGATGGAAGAGCTGCTGGTGGACGAACAAACCAGTGGCTATCACCAGCTGTTGGACATCCAGCACTGGTCACTCAGCAAATGGGTCAGACTAAAGTCCCCCAACAGCTGTGCCCGAATTAGCCGTCCCACCCAGCAGCTGGCCGCGCCTGAAGTTGCTTAACTCCATCGATCAGCGAGCCAACCGACAAGCAACCAGGCCACGGCCACCCCCGAGATCAGGATTGCACGCTGACCAGTCCAAAACACGAATTTCTTGATCATGAAGCCACTGTTGAGTGTATACTGCACGGTGTATGGGCGCGTTATCTTGCTGAAAGACAAATTCCAGATCGTTCAGTTCGTCTCTAAATGGCAACAAATAATTTTATAAAACTTCTTGATAATCGTCTGCATTTGACTTCGGCATCACAAAACAAACTTGATTTGCCGTTGGCAGAAAAAGCAGACTAGATCATAACGGAACCTCCGCCTTTCACTCGTCTAGAAAAAAACAGTTCTGGCTGCCTGAAATCATGCCAGTAGAATCTTATGCCATCAGGCCCATCCATATTAATTTTTTTTCATCATTAAAGATAGTATGATTCCACATTTGCGAATTTCCAATGTACTGTTTCGGAAAGGCCAGTCTTGCACGCATCTGGCTTGGATTTATATTTCGTATACGTGTGGTTGATGAATGCAGGTTGTACACGACAAGTTGTTCTGTCTGATACAGGAAGGTTACAGGATGTTGCTCCTGTGCTGGTTGAAGCCATTCTCAGGATAGCACGTTTATCCCTTGTCTGAAAGCTTCGGACGTCTTCCTGGATGAGTATTTTATCCACAGCCATGTGGATCACTTGCCAAACATTCCATCGACACCGGCCATGATTTTCATAATGTTAAACTGATAAAATCAATAAATAAAAGACACCTGTTGGATGCGTTCGAAAGCATTGCGATCCAGCGTACAGACAAAAATACGCTACTTAACTTAGATATGGGTCCGATTATCGATTCACCTTTAATCAAGTGGTTGACCCAAACAACCAATCAAAAGAATTGACTTTTTTCGTGTCTTTCTTTTTCGAATTCTGATTGGTTGTAGTTCCTTATATACAGGGTGTAAATTTTAAGTTGACAAAGCAGAATAACTCGAAAAATAAGCTTCACACGAAAAAATGCGTAGAATCCAAAGTTGATTATTTTCGAGGGGGCATCTGCTGGTGCTAAAATTAGCCCACCCCCCCCGGCCCCTGGGGGTGGGGCGGGGGGCAACTTTAAAATTTCAAATGGGAACCCCTATTTTTTATTGCAGATTCAGGTCCTACATAAAAAACTACGTACATTTTGTCTGAAACATTTTTTTTTATTTTTGGTAGATGGCGCTGTAATTCAAGAAAATCCATTTTCTCATTTTTGCGTGGAAATGGTTACGGAGAAATAAAAAATACTTATTTACTTCGTAAATTTTGCCGCAAAGTTATTATTTTATTATTTTTTGCCGCGGATTAGGATAATTTTGTTTTGTTTCGTGGTCATGAGGCCACACAACTTTATAATTATCAAACAAATCAACTGATTAGCTAACTAACTAACCGAACATCCTACGTACTAACGAGTGAACTCATTAACTAACAGAGTAAAAAAGTAAAAGACTGTGTAAAGATGAAGTTATTCCCGTTTAAGATTTGGTGGTCCTTAAAAGGACCGATTGTTTTCGTTTTATTTTTTCTTATTTGCAAATACTTGCAAGTAAATGAATTTCGGGGTGCTTGTATTTCCAGTGAGTCCCCTCGCCTCTCACTTTCGGCCTGCTTGTTGTCCTTAAATCCCTTGCATCTCGCCGTTTTATGAAATTAAATGTTCAAATTGATGACCTCCAACTTCGATGCATTTATTGACTCGTTTTGTAAATTCCTGAACACATCTTGATAACATGTCTGGTGTAATTGCAGCGCAAGCATCTCTTATTCTTTGAATCATGTTTTCGCGAGTGGTTGGCGTTTCCTTATAAACGATATCTTTGAGGTAACCCCATAAGAAAAAATCTGGCGATGTAAGGTCAGGCGATCTGGCTGGCCAATTCACAGGACCTTCCCTGCCGATCCAGCGACCATGGTAAAGTCGATGTAGTACTTCGCGCGCTACTAATGAATAATGCGCTGGACAACCATCATGTTGAAACCACATGTGTTGTCGAAGTTCAATACTCAGGTCTTCAAGTAGATCTGGTAGTTCATTTTCAAGTAGGTTACGATATTTGTTGCCATTCAAATTACCGTCTATAAAATATGGACCGATAAGTTTATCGCCAATTATCCCACACCAAACATTAATTGACCAAGGTCGCTGATGGTTGACTTCTCGAATCCAGTGTGGGTTCTGTTCACTCCAGTAATGCATGTTATGTCGATTAACTTCCCCGTGGTTTGTGAATGTTGACTCATCGGAGAAAAGAACTCGTGCAAAAAAATGTTGGTTTGTTTGCATCTGCTGAAGTGCCCAGTGACAAAACGTTAGACGGTTTTGGTGGTCATTGCCATGTAGTTCCTGATGCATAGATACATGATATGGATGAAATTTGTGGAGCTTCAGCATTTTCCAAACACTCATATGTGAAATTCCTGATTGCCTTGATATTTCTCTTGTGCTCGCATGTGGATTATGAGCCACAGCAGCTAGGACTGACACTTGATTGTTTTCTCCACAAACAGTAGCTGCACGGGTTCTTTTTTTCTGGTTCACACTACCTTCCGCAGTAAATTGTTTAATAACTCGAACAAAAGAAGACCGTGATCGCGTTTGGCCAGGAAAACGCTGAGCATAAAGCGCGACTGCATTATCAAAATTTCTCCCACTTTCTCCATAAATGTACACCATCTCAATTTTTTCTTCCACAGAAAGATAATTCATAATGTAAATTCAAAAGCAATACGGCGTTGTACACTCACAAAAACAGTTGAAAAATTACAATCTTTTCTTCTAAAGATCAGAATTTAAAATGTAAACATTCTGAAAAAAATGCCAATGTTTACGTTATTTGTTTGTTGACGAAATGTCTTCAAATTACATTGTAGTTAAAACAATGTAGGAATCGAAATGAATAATAAATTAGTTATTTCCACGCAAAAATGAGAAAATGGATTTTCTTGAATTACAGCGCCATCTACCAAAAATAAAAAAAAATGTTTCAGACAAAATGTACGTAGTTTTTTATGTAGGACCTGAATCTGCAATAAAAAATAGGGGTTCCCATTTGAAATTTTAAAGTTGCCCCCCGCCCCACCCCCAGGGGCCGGGGGGGGTGGGCTAATTTTAGCACCAGCAGATGCCCCCTCGAAAATAATCAACTTTGGATTCTACGCATTTTTTCGTGTGAAGCTTATTTTTCGAGTTATTCTGCTTTGTCAACTTAAAATTTACACCCTGTATACTCATATTTTCCAAGACTCAGGTAGTTCTCTCATTGTCTTCAAGGTGCTCCTGGACTGCTGAATGATGGTAGCAATTGCTTCCGAAAAGTACTTCCAGAATCAGGTTGTATTTATCCTATTTCTTAGTGTTGTTGTGGTTAAAGAGTTTTTTATTAATATTAAGATTCACATTATATTGGGATGTTGCCTTACTAATCTGCACTTTATACATTTATTGTTTTTCAACTTTATCTAACTTATCATTTTGTTGTACATTTTATTTGTTATACCCCAGAAATCACTTGTCGGTCTTAGACCATACCTGGTCTCGTGGGGTACTGTTGTATCATTATTTAACCATTTATTAAATAAATAAATAAACAAATAAATAAATAAACGAATTTTGTGTTCAATTCTATTAAATTTTAGTTTTCCTTTATTTATTTATTTATTTATTTATTTATTTATTTATTTATTTATTTACGGATTACACCGTTTTTACATAAAGGAAAAGTAGCAGACATTCATAATGAAAGAAAGGTAAAATTATTGAAAATATAGTAAGAATCAGTATACAAGTAATGTGAACCTAAAATTAGCAATGCAGCCTAAAGTTGTACAAAAGTTCTCTTCAGATGTTCTAAGGAATCGAAAAAGAAATCGTGATGAGGGGAAACAATATTTCCCACCCTATGAAGACGAGGAATAGGGCCATTTCATTTCGTAGTTGGTAGTGAGCACCTGTCGATAAAACAGTTTAAGGGAGCGTGTACGTGAAGGTACTCTAAGCTGGCAGCAACTCAAAAGGTCAGAACAGTCGATGTTGGCATTAAGAATCTTTTTTAGGAAGATCGCGTCATGGAGTTGTCTTCTTTTGATCAGGGGAATAAGTCCCAGGAAATCCGCAATGGAGTCAATGGGCACCGAAGCATATTCGAACCCAAGTTTAATTCCTGCAATGCGTATAAGTCGATCCTGAATTTTCTGGAGCCGTTGAGAATGTCCAATCTGATGGGGAGCCCAGGCTACACTGCAGTATTCGAGAATAGGTCTGACTAGTGCCACAAACAATATTCTTAAGGCGTCCACACTGAGTCCATGTCTGGAAGTTCTAATAATAAAACCGAGTGTTTTGGAGGCTTTGCGGCAAATATCGTTGATGTGAGAATCGGGGCTTAGGTTAGAAGACAAGGCTACTCCAAGATCGCGTATGGCAGTCTTTCGTGGCAGCAAAGTATTTCCTATGTAGTAATCTGCAGTTATGGGACTAGCAGAGCGGAAGAAAGTTACAACTGCACATTTCCCGGCGTTTAGCTTCATTGAATTCTTAGAACATCTTTCTACGACCTTCTCTAGGCAGTTTTGGATCTTGTTACAATCTGAAATTTTCGATACCGTGCTAAAAATCTTGATGTCATCAGCAAACAATAGGCAACGGACTTCGATGCTACTAACAATGTCATTAATAAACACATTGAACAGAAAGGGACCAAGGTGGGAGCCTTGCGGGACGTCTGAATGCATTAAAAACGGGTTTGAAGTAGCCCCGTTAAACTTGACAACGAGACTACGACTGCTTAAATATGATCGGAACCACTTAAGGAGACTGCCACCAAATCCATATGATTTTAACTTGGCTAAGAGGTGTTCATGACTGATGGAATCAAAAGCTTTAGAAAAGTCCACATATATACTATCAACTTGTAAACCCTTAGAGAACGCAGACAAGATGTAATTTTCGTATACCACAAGATTTGTGGCAGTGGATGTTCCAGAAGTAAACTCGTGTTGTTCCTGGGCAAACAAATACTTTGCGGAAAAATTAATACAGTCAAGCACCAAGGATTCGAATACCTTTCCCAATGCAGATTGAATTGCTATTGGTCTATAGTTAGAGACATCTGTTGAATCTGAACATTTAGGAATGGGCACCACGTAGCTAGACTTTAATGAATCCGGAAAGATGCCTTCTTCCAATAATCTATTGAAAAAAACAGTCAGTTGGGGGGCAATCAACTTGCAACTAGATTTCAGAACAATGGGGGGAATCAAATCATGACCAGTTCCCTTATAAGCATCCAGTAAAGCCAACTTAGCTTCAACCTCCTCCACAGTTACAAAAAAAGAAGGTACTGTGGTTTGTTTATTAACAAATATAAAGGAACATCAGACTTAGCACATTGATAGACTGAAGAGAAAAACTCGGCGAAGAGGTTACAAACGCCTGCAAGAGACGTTTCAGATCGACCATTGAATGTGAAACTATTTTGAGGCACTGAGGCATTACTGTCACATGTATTAATGGCTAAAATAGGAGTAGCGCAGTGGAAATATAATATCATGCAACAGCACACAAGAATAGAGTAAATAAAAAAATAAAGTTTATTATAAATAACGAAAAGTTGCCAAAGCAATGTGGAGCCAAAAGGGCACCTCCTTGCACAAATAAAATTATGAACAGCAATCACAAAAATGCAGTTAAATAATGGTTTAACTTAAATACAAACAGGTTAACTTTGCCTGCACCTCGGTGCAAAATAACCTAAACTTAAAGATTAAGCTTGTAAAAGAAACCAATATTTCAAGGCACACTTAACCTAGCAGTAAACTACATCATAGGCTTAAAACGTAAGCCCTTACATTACAATTCAGTCAGTTAACCTAAAACAAAGCTTAAGAGCTAAACAAAAGCACACAAAGCTACAAGAATAAATGACTTCAAAAGGAATACTGCTATACAGAAAAATTAAGCAGATGAGCTGTTAAATCGAAGAGCAATAGCCTAATAGCCAAAAAGTTAAATAGCTTAATACTAGACACCAGATATAAGCCAAATAGATAAACAGCAAGTTAACTGGGTCGGCTTTTAAAACGATTACATACGGACCAACCTCTCAGCTAACGAATAAAACATTTAACAAACATTATGGCATACAAAGGCTTAAACATAAACATGTGTATTGGAATACGGATAAGCAATAGCACAAATTTACAGTAACAGTTCACACAAACTTCGTAGCGAAAACAAGAGCCTACGAAATCACTGAACGGCGCACTCGCGAATTAAAACGTTCCAATTAGCGAGAACAAAAATTAGTTAAATAAGTTTTATCAAAAAGTCTCTATCGGTAAAGTTCCAAGTCCGGGGAAGTCCATTAGGAATAGAATTTTACAACCAGTAAAGAATACAGGAATTTATGCACTTTGTAAGAATCTTTTCACTTCGGCGACTCCAAGCCACAAGAGAAACCTGTGAAAAGGAATTGACACAAAAGCTGGTTAAATAAACTTACGCTGATACGCTGACGTTAAATCACAAGACAAGAAACTTGGG
Organism: Rhysida immarginata; assembly: GCA_023313115.1. Taxonomy (NCBI): domain Eukaryota; kingdom Metazoa; phylum Arthropoda; class Chilopoda; order Scolopendromorpha; family Scolopendridae; genus Rhysida; species Rhysida immarginata. The sequence goes on along the minus strand of JAHWFO010017706.1, from coordinate 184,678 downwards.
CTATAATCGTGGCTTGACACAAGATATTAATTCTACGAAAGGTAGAACGCATTTCACTCAAAATTTTATGATGGCAAAGCCGAAATGGCTCGAAAAGTAGGCTCGCATGCCTCCGGGCCAAAGACCTCACACCTGAGTGTAAAAATGCATATCACGGCGACTTAAATCTGGGAAGGATTTTCTGACCAATGCGGCCGCACGGCCTACCGAAAATGTAACACTCACCAAGATGAAACCCTGGTCGGCGACCGTGACCCTCGGCACACGAGGCAGCACGTCGAACGGCGTCGTAGGGCACTTGTCAAGCCGCGGAGACTCGCATTTTGCCACGCAAGCATTCTCCGCCAACGGAGCTTCCCCGCACAGCCGGATATTACACAATGAGGCACTCGCCGCCTCCGTAGACGACTCCGTTGCGGTGACCTGAGGACGAGCCCTCTCCTCCGGCGAAATGAACATCAGACAGCCTCGATGACCTCCGTCGTTCGTGGCCAGGAGCTTCTTTTTCCTCCGTCGTTCGTCGGTCGACGCCAAACTCCTTCTCCCTCTCCGTCTCCGCTCTCGCTTCGAGACCGCAGTCGAGAGCCTCGCTGCTCGCTCATTGGTTGCTGCGTCGGGATGCCGACGATGACGCTGTCGGCGTCGATTTCGTTTTCGCTCCGAATTGTAAAATATTCTAGAGCGAAAACAATCGACCATGTCATCGGAATCATTAAAATTCCGTGACAATTACCCATTTCCCTCGCAAAGCTCAGACCTTAAGTTTAAAGGGATTGTGGAATTAATGTGAGTGATGTAAGAAGAATAACACTGAGAGGTCGCCTCCTTGCAGATGGAACGTAACCGCTTGAACTCATCATGATCGACTTTGCTGCCCGATAACTTGTAATTCTTATGTGCTGCCTTTTTCATGAAGACCAGCTGCTTCAGATATCCAGAGAACCAGGAGGGGAAGGTCGACTGTCCGATTTTCTTCGTACGTGTATGCTGCAACACAACTTCACGAATAGTGTGAAGAAAACTATAAAATGTTTCATTGATGTTGGTGAAATGAAACTGAACTGGCCCCAAAGCATAATGAAGATTTTGTTGAATGTCCGTAATATTACATCTTCTAAAGTCTGGGACGGTTGACGTGACTTTAGGCTTATAGTCAGAAATAGGAATCTCAGAGGAAAGAGCGGGATGGGCATCTTCTTCAGGCAGAATTGGATCAGATGCAGGGATAACTACACTGTTGTGGTCAGAAGTAAAGTAAAGATCAAGAAGTACTCCGCGCTGGTTAAGAGTAAAGTTCTTCTGCTTCAGTTGGTAGGAATCAGCCATGTCGATAAGATGCTGCGAGGATCGGCTGTGAGGAACTAAGATAGTCTCAGTCCACTTTATTTCCGGGAGGTTGAAGTCTCCAACCAAAACTATCTGGTGAAAAGTGGAATTTGTAGACAATATTTCGTCTAGTCCATTGCAAAGACTGGCATAGACCTGTGCTGTTTGCTGGGGTGGGATATATTCCTGTGGGATGTATATTCCTGCAACGAGAATAGGAGGAGATCTACCAGTTTTAAGAGATAAGAAACCAGCAAAAGTCACCCATCATATTTGGATAGAAACGGCCTTGGTATCTTGTCTCCATTAAATTAGTTTCTTGGTGAAATCTTTCAGCATGTTCGTTGCTAACAATCCCTCAATCCAGCGATAAGAAGTCGCAATAACTTTACATCCTAACGTGATAGAGAAATTTGGAGTTCGGATTTGGAATCAGCACACGCAAAGTAGTCTAGAACAACTGAATCTGTCAAAGTAGCTGACAAAAAGTTTTTTTTTGACCAGTGTAATTATTACGCTTATTTTTAATCTTTTTTTTTTGTTAAAAATTAGCGTTTTGAGCTCTATAACTGTACAATTAGAAATTTTTCTCTACCTGTAACGGTTACAAAGTTACAAAGTGCAAAATTCGAGGTCAAAGGTCAAATTTGACACAACCATTGTTTAGACCCTACCTAACTTCCAAATGTTGCCTGCGACAGCTTTGTTTATCTCCACCTGTTTTGAAATTGTGTGGGGAGTAACCGATTTTTGACTCACCCTGTAAAATCTAGTATTGTGGGTTAATCCGTATTTCTGGAGATAGATGCATTGAACCATTTTTGTTCTGGATTTGCCAGGAATCGCGTCCCTTCTTTTGGAACTTCACAGTATACGTACAGAGTGAGCACGAAGAGTTTCCTTGAAAAAGAAAATTAATAAAAAAAAAACTATGTCAGCTAAATACATAAGGTTTTTAGCACATTTTCGTAGGAAAGTCCTTATGTGATTTATTTGTCCAGATGTTCGTCCATCTTTAGACAATTCCAATGGTGCATTATGTTGCAATATGGAGAGAGGGCATAGTAAATTGTTGAAAGAGACGAATCATCCTCGAATAGTTTCAGCACTGCGCATGCTTTGTACATTGTTGAGATGGTGCGCGTGCAGGATGCAGTCTGTTGGTGCTGTAGCGTTCGAACGCTTCCGAATTTTCGAGTTCCGTTTTCGCCGTTCGACAATTTAGGCCAAACGACAGCCCGAGTTTGTTGGAAAAAAATCGGTGAACTACTTCCTGTTCAAAAGAAACAAATAACATTGGGAATCACGTTTTTTACTATACAATTCCATGCAATGATGTGAATAAAAACTGGATTGCGCGCGTGAAGCTATCTCCCATTCAGCCGTGCGTACAGGAGTTTCCCCGACAAAAGTAGTCGAGCGATCTGAATTGTGGGAGAAAAGCCACTTTGCCTACATGTGGAATAGTGACAGCTACCCGATTTGAAGATAATATTAGCAGAAAATTAAATTATTTTTTCATACAATAACAAAATACTGGTTATACTAATGCTTATCTTTCATTTAATGACATGAAAATTGTTTATTTATATTTTATTTTTTTCGATCATTGTAATTCAGTAATCTTTAATCGCAGGTTCGGGATTATCTGAACAAATAAACTTACAATAAAATTTAGAACTTAAGTTTGGTAGGTAAATTTTTTGTGATAACGTGATAATACATCGGTGGAGAAAATAATTCATGCTTATAGTACAGTAGAGTCCCGAATTATCCAATGGGCGGATCGCGTATTGGATAACCAAAAACATCGGATAAAACGGAACTTAAGGAATCCCTTAATTCTTCAGTTATTGAATTATATATTATTCGTGAGGATATATTATGTGTAATTGAAACAAATATTTCAGATGATTTACATTCTACTCAAAGAAAAAAATTAATTACCATTTTTTTAACTTTTAGATTGAAAATTTATTTAAAAATTTTACCAAATGAAGCGAAACAAAACCAAGTAACAATGAGAAACAAATTGACAAAAATTATAACATTCGCCAATATGTAAATTACTTCAATTTATTTTGTTTAAATAAATAATATAAATTAAGATTCATTGTATTAGATTATTGTATAATTATAAAAGGAAATTAACTCGCAACAGGCTCATAGAAATACGAGTTCAAACCAAAGACAAATGAAAGAAAGAGACTGGCAGTGACCTCCCCTCTAGTGGTGCCTTCGCGCCGCCATATTGGGATTGGCAAGAAACAGATGATCGCCCGAGGCAATGCATGTGAATCAATCGGTTTGGTTTGTTTTGTTTGGTATTAACGTCCTTTTCAATTTCTATGGTCATTTCATGACAGGGTTAATAAGGGCGGCAAATTTAGCCTAGCAAGCGTTCTTTAACGTGCAGCCGGCAAACGACTACACGGGACCAACATCTTTACTTTCCTTCCGAAAGAGTGCGTGATCTCAGGATCTTCTCCCTGAAAAAAATCCTCGTCGTCCTCGGCCGGAGTCGAACCCGCGTCCTCGGGCATCAGGGGCGATAACACAACCACTGAGCTACCGAGTCCGATGTGAAATAATCGCAAACAATTGTTTAATACAATATGTGGATTAATAAATTGATTATTTTATTGAACTGAGGATTAT